>PVKU01012158.1:0-37596 GCA_004027475.1 Anoura caudifer | reverse complement strand
CAATCCTTTGTATTTCTGTGGTGTCAGTTGTAATCTCTCCTCTTTCATTTCTGATTGTGTTTATTTGGGTCCTCTCTCTTTTTTTCTTGATGAGCCTGCTTAAAGGCTTGTCAATTTTGTTTATCTTTTCAAAAAACCAGCTCCTGGATTCATTGATCTTTAGAATTGTGCTTTTAGTCTCTATGTCTAAATCAGAATTTAATCAGAATTAAATCTGATTACACAATCATTAACCATAATATCATATGTAGCTTGGTACAACCCATAAAATAATTCTTTATAAAGGAACTGAAACTTTAATTATGTGTGTATATCATTTCATATTATTATCTAAATTGTTATGCTGTCCTTAACATATAATTTTAATTTAGTTTCAGTCTTACTTAATATTCCTACATTCATTTTTTAATGTTCCTCAATTTAAAGTTATCCTTTGTCATATACAAATATCCTTTGTCATAAATACAAATACAGACATATTTGTATTTTCCTTATCTTATTCCCCAAATATATTTCATATTACCATAACATTCTTTTGCAATGAAATTGATTAGCATCAGAGATCAGAGGGATCATTTGGAACTATACTGGAGACTGGTTCAATTTTTGGTGTTTGATTCCTGACTGCTTTCAAGTCCCACCACTTCCCTTGCCTTCTACCGCACATTCAAATAAGCTGATAAAATAAACCCAGGGGCTCTCTCGTTTTGTGCTGGTAGGAAGTTCGAAGCATGCAATTTCTAGACATGTTTTGGAACCCTCACCCCAGCTCTACTCCCTCACCATAAATACAGAGCCAGTCTCCTCTGGGACTGTCTTGGAAAGTTATCCTGCCTATCCATAAAGCTCAATATATAATTAATAAGCCTTTCCATATCCTCTTATGATGAGCATGTGTATAGTATCATTAGTCTCAATACTCAAACCAAGTCCTGAGTGGGTATCTATCCCATCACTATGAGCTGGTTACAACAGTTGGTACTGTTAGCAGTTTGTCTGCGCAATGATGCCCACCATTAGGCATCACTATTCTCTTGCTTTGGTTGGCTGCCTTCTGGCAAGAGCACTCTTTGAGCTGTGCTTCTCTGTGCTGCATTTGTTGAGTCCAACCAAGCCTCTAGTAGATTTACAAACCTAAGTTGCAAATTTTAATAGTTGATATTTAAGGGAAGGAGTATGGGACTGGGCCTTCCTTAAAGTAGCCCTGAGTTCAGCATCTTGGCCCAGATTTTCTTTGTGTCTTACTTGAATTTTGTGTCTCAATTCCAGTATAATTCATGACTGATGCTGGGCTCAGGAGAACAACTCTTACCCTGTGACTGCTTGTTATGTATCTAAACCAGACATAGGCCCCATTCAATAGAGTACTCAGAGGAAAAGCTATTATTCTTCGAAATATGTGGGCCCATTGGATAGTTACTTGTATGAGGAAAATGGTCAACATATGGCATGTTGAGGTCAAACTCCTAAAAGCAGATGGTTTTCTCAGACCCTATAAAATGCTTCTGCTGCTGCTGCTGCCTATGTTTCTATGGCCAAAGAAAAGATCATTATCCTCAAGGCTTTATGGAAAAATACCCATGGCGCTCCATGGCACAACCATAGGATTAGTTCAGCTTGGGGTCCCTAACCCCAATAATATTGACTTGTGGCTCTCTGGAATAAAAAAACATATAAATATGAACAAAGTGGAGATACCCCTGGGAGTGGATCTAACAGTCATGAGAAAGAAGGAGGAGGAGGAGGAGAAAAGAGGAGCAGGGGGAGATAAGGAAGGAGGAGGAAAAAGTGGAAGAGGAGGAGGAGGAGAATGGGAAGTGGTAGTCATTGTCTGCATTTAGAGGAAGGAATCAAAAAGTAATACAGAGATCCAAAATTTAACACATTTTGAAATCCAAAACTTACTAAAATAATTTATACAAAAAAGGTGATATAGCACTGACTAGCTTTTATGCCTCTACAAGTGTTCTAAATTAACTTTAATATTCACTGAAATACACCAATTGGAAAACCTTAATAGCTTTAATTGATACTATATCTCAAGTTAGTCATACCTGTTGCTTTACTAAATTTAAATAAGGTATCTCCTATTCTTTGGGAGGAGTTACCAAATGTTAAAGTCTTGCCTTAACCACTGGAACTATTGCCTTGCTGAAAATTTCCCATAGTCACAGTACTCATCTCCCTAAAATATCCCATAGTGAGCATGACCATGCTCACCCAATGAACAATAAATTAAACTACAACTAAGTCTTGGCACTTAACCAGGTTACAAAATTGAAACTGTCATAGACTCACCCCTGGTATCCTTCCCTCCCCCCAAATAAAATAGGTAACATGATCCAGTTTTAATTAAAACAGGCCTTCAAGGATTGAAATCTTTTATAAAAAATATTTTGATAAAGGATGGTTTTCCTCACCATTTCTCAATTTAACATAATTTGGCTTGATCTTAAACTTGAAAAGAATTAATGAAAACTCACTGTAGATTACAGCAATCTTTATATTGTGGCGTTCCCCATGAAGGCACTAATATTCAATATTATTGAAATTACTGACTCCATTAAATCAGACACTTCACTTTGAAGTCATAGACTTGGCTAACACGTTCTACTCAGTACTTTTTTTAACAGCCTCTTGGTTACAGTTCGCTTGCAAGTTTAAAGAAACACAACTCACTTTTACCTGAATACCCATGGAATACTTCACCAGCACAGCCATCTCACACAATCTTTTCAGAAAATAATTTAACCCCATTCAACTTTCTCCAGGAGCACAGATAAGACATCACATCAACATTATTTTCCACTTCCGGCCAAGATGGAGGCACACACTGTGCCTCTTCTCACAACCAAAATTAAGGACAACAAAGATTTAGAAACAAGAAAACAACCAGAACTCAGAAAATTGAACTGTTTGGGAGTCCAAAAACGATTCATCCAGACTGGTAAGAGGGGTGGAGTCGAGGCAGGGAAAAGTGGAGGTACGGACCGGGCACACAGGCAGCAGCGGCTGGCAGCCCCCAGGTGCACAGGCGGCGACTAGCAGACCCTGGGCCCCGGGGTGGCAACTGTGCAGAACCAGTGAGGCCGCACAAGGCAGCTGGCTGACCAGGAGGCCCCACATTCACGTGCAGATAATCCAGGCAAAGGGGAAGTGGTGAAAGGAACTGGAATCTGAGAGGGAGTAAAGCAACCGCCATTATCTCCTCTCAGACCCCGCCCCCACATACAGCGTCACTACCCAGCGACCAGGCTGTCCCACCCTGGGGAACACCTGAGGCTCCACCCCTCACTACGTAACAGCCGTGACTAGACAAAAAACCCCCAAAAAACCCAGAAATGAAAATGGCTCAAACTGGAGAACAAATCAAAGCCCCAGAGCCAATTTATCTAAGCGATGAAGAGATTGCCAACCTATCAGATGCACAATTCAAAACACTGGTGATCAGGATGCTTACAGAATTGGTTGATTTTGCTCACAAATTAGATGAAAAAATGAAGGCTACAATAAGTGAAATGAAGAAAGATGCATGGGGAACCAACAGAGATGGGAGCAAAACTGGGACTCAAATCAATGGACTGGACCAGAAGGAAGAAACAAACACCCAAACAAAAAACAAGGAAGAAACAAGAATTCAAAAAAATGAGGAGAGGCTTAGGAACCTCCAGGACATCTTTAAATGTCCCAACATCCGAATTATAGGGGTACCAGAAGGGGAAGAAGAAGAGCAACCAGTGGAAAACTTATTTGAACAAATAATAAAGGAGAACTTCCCCAATCTGGCAGAGGAAATAGTCTTCCAGGAAGTCCAGAAAGCTCAGAGAGTCCCAAAGAAGTTGGACCAGAGGAGGAACATACCAAGGCACATTATAATTACATTACCCAAGATTCAAATGAAGGAGAGAATTCTAGAAGCAGCAAGGGATAAGGGGACAGTCACCTACAAAGGAGTTTCCATCAGACTGTCAGTGGATTTCTCAAAAGAGACCTTACAGGCAAGAAGAGGCTGGAAAGAGGTATTCCAAGTCATGAAAATCAAAGACGTACATCCAAGATTGCTCTATCCAGCAAAGCTGTCATTTAGAATGGAAGGGAAGATAAAGTGCTTCTCAGATAAGGTCAAGTTAAAGGAGTTCATTATCACCAAGCCCTTATTATGTAAAATGTTAAAGGGACTTATCTAAGAAAAAGAAGATAAAAAATATGAACAGTAAAAAGACAGCAAACTCACAGGTATTAACAACGAGACCTAAAACAAAAGCCAACTAAGCAAACCACTGCAACAGGAACAGAAACACAGAAATGGAGATCACATGGAGGGTTAGCAATAGGGGAGTGGGAAGAGGAGAGAGGGGGACAAGGTACATAGAACAAGTAGCATAGATGGTAGGTAGGAAATAGACAGGGGGAGGGCAAGAATAGTGTGGGAAATGTAGAAGCTAAAGAACTTATGACACATGGGCATGAACTAAAGGGGGAAATGTGGGTGGGAGGGGGTGTGCAGGGTGGAGGGTAATGAAGGGGGGAAAATGGGACAACTGTAATAGCATAATCAATAAAATATAATTTTTTTAAAAAAAACATTATTTTCCAAGGAGATTCATTTGAAAAACTTATTCAGGACTTACAAAAACTCACAGAAGAGCTCTACCAAAGTGATGATTACTGACTCCCCCATAGTACAAGACCCTACCATCTTGGTTAAGTTTTTAAAAATGATTTGATCAGTCAAGGGTTGTTCTCTCACTAACACTATCAAAAAATAAGTACTGATCTACTCATCACCGTCAATATTAATATCAGCAAAATAGTTGAGGCACTTTTGTGTTCTGAAGGCACCATTACTGGTTTTTAAATTTTACTTCATCCATGTATGATACTACTTGCAAATCGAGCCACTTTGAACAGTGTAGCTTACTACAGACTTCAGAATCCACCCAAATGCAATGCAATCCCTGAATGTTTCCCAGAGACTCCTTCACTGTGAAAGCTTTAGCAACCACCTCCTGTATATGTCCTGGAGTCTCTGGATCAACCCTGGTGGCAATAAACTTCCTTTGGACTTCTGCAGCAAAGTGCCCATGGACTGACTGCATACTAGGCTCATACAGTCTCAGCCTATGGTCCTCCATACTCAGCTGTTCCTTATGCCTTGGGTCATGAAAATAGTGCCCTGCAAACTTGGTTCAACTACCAAGTCTCCTTCATAAAATGAAAAATGTACCTACAACATAGAGCTAAAATTGTATCCTTTGACATATCCTGTTTTCAGGGGGAATGGACTCCCTTGTCCCCAGTCCATTGTCAAATGCATGGTGCTATCTGAGGGCACTATTGCTTTCACCCCACAGTACTTTTACCCTACAAACTATAAATCTACCTTTGCCCCATTTTGTAGTTTATGAATGGTGGCAACATCCTCATACATGATGGAGCTTCCTGAAGTGCTGCAGCTTCTCACACCTTACTCAGACAAATTTTGACTGATGATGGAATCCAAGGGTTAGTAGTACAATTGGCTGAGCTTTAGATAGTGATCTTACAGCAGGCTGTATGTTTTACAGATTCTTTGGCATTGTGAGTGGTCTGACTATCTGGTCCAGCCAATGGCAGCAGCAACAGTTCCTTATCTGACAATGACACATTTGGTATAAAGAGATTGGAAACTCTTGCCTCACAGATTTTAAAGTCAATGTCTCTATTCATATTAAAACCATCTGCAAGGCCTCACTGACAGTGGTTGGCCAAAAAGTCCATTTAGTTTTTTTCCATAAAATAAAAGACACATTTTTCATTTTCACCAATAACTTTCAGAGGTGTCCAAACTTTTGCATCTCTGGGCCACTTGGAAGAAGAAGACTTGTCTTGAGCCACACATTAAATACACTGTGACACATAATCACAAAATAATCTCATGATGTTTTAAGTAAATTTATGATTCTGTGTTGGGCCGCGCTCACAGCCATCCTGAGCTGCATGTAGCCCACAGGCTGCAGGTTGGACACCCCTGATTGGATACTTTGAGTATATCAGCTATCTCCCGCATGGTGTAAGGTTGACTGTTCTCAGTTAATGTTTCAATTTGATGTCTATCAACTTAAACTGGTCTAACAGACCATGGAGCATTGTCTAGCAAGAAATCTCCAGCACAGAACTTCATTAGCCACTTTTTACACATTCAGTCAGCCACATAACTTTCTCCATACACTGTATAAATCTTTTTTTGTTTTTCAGTTTCATTTTTATCTTTCTTCAAATAATAAAGCAGACTATTCTGAAATGTTGTGTATTTTCTTCTATCTTCAATATTAAAATAGATACACAAAAATTTACCAATTTTGATAAGCTGATGTGACAGCTGTCACAATACAATCTAATAAAATTGTTTCGAATAAAGTTAAAGACTTCTAAGCACTGCTAGGGTATTCTTACAGAAAAAAATAAAACAGGCATTTTGGCCAACCCAATATATTCCTCGACATTATTGACCTTGACCAGGACACTGTTTTTACTTCTCAAAATATAGTTTGTGGGGCTCTTAAACAAGACATGCACTGAAGTATGTGCACCCCTTGTCAGCATGGGGCTATAGGTCTCAAGGCAGCAAAATGTTTTAAACATTCAATTCAATTCAATTCAATTCAATTCAATTCAATTCAATTCAATTCAATTCAATTCAATTCAATTCAATTCAAAGGTTCAAATTCAGTTAAATTAAACCTGGCATATTTTAGTCATCAAACATCTACGTGAATTGTGAGGAGTCTAACTCTGTTTTCGAGGTTTGGTGGCTAGCAGCTTTCAAAGCCCACCACCTGCCCCCCCCTTCACCTTGTGCTCCACATCTGAGCAATCTTGTAAGACAGCCTGGGTGCTCTCTCCTTTGGTATCAGTGGTAAGTGAGGGACAGGCAAGATTCGCGGGAAAGCTCAGTCTAGGCCCATCCCCTTAGTCACTGTCAAAGATAAGCCAGTCTCCTTTCCCTGCTCTCTAAAATCATTTTGGGGTTAGGTTTGAGGGCCACTCTGCTTTTCCGAGAAAATCTTCGCATATTGCATTGGTGAACATGAGTGTCTGGTGGTGTCTTGAAATCTGAACCAAATTTTGATTAGGATGATTTATATTCTGCTTTTTACAAAGTAGCGACAACAGAAACATTGTGTATCAGATGTCATTCTTTTTACTAGAGAGTCTAGAGAAAAAAAATGTTTCCTCCAAAATATTCAAGGCTGAAAACACAATGGTTATTTGATCATCATAACAATTACAAAGATCCCTACATTACTGTGACATGGTTGTTAAAGATGAGTATTTGTAACCAAAAGGATAATATGCTTAACCACCACCACAACAAAAGAGTGTTACTATCCTTGTGCATAATCAAATGTATGTTTGGAAGAAAACAGTTTGCTGGAGTCTTGTTCTACATTATTAAAGGGGTTGAGTTTTCTCTTATTACTTACTTTGGTCCTAATAAAAGTTTGGAAGCATTCTTTGATTTTTTTTTCTTACAAATAACTTGACAATTTAATAAAATGGGAATTTAAAAAAAAATTCACCCTTTGAAGGCTGTTATTGTAAGGAGTACAAATAAGATACTTGCACAACTTTAATGACTTCACTTAAAAAATTTCTGACCCTTAGAAATAAGCATATCATTGGCATGTCCATTTTTAGAAATCAAATGATTTCTATCCACCAGTAAATCACCAATTGACTAATACTTATGGGAGTTTGTTGAGAGAGAGGTGGGATGGGGAGGGGGGGAGAGAGAGAGATCAAGATCAAACTAAATACAATGAAACCTTGAAACTTGTTAGATTGAAACCATGTTTTAGCACTAACTGGTATGTTCTGACTCACACATGAGGTGAAAATAGTGCCCCACCCTCTCCCTCTACCCAAGAAGTCTCCAAGTACAGTCAGTGATCAGTACCATTTTTCAATTGTATATCACTCCCTCTAATATGTCCAAGAGTCCAGGCATACATGGTGTTAACAGTGTCCCTAAAGCTATTCCTGCTGGCTTTTGCCTCACCATGATGAGAAAGGAATTCAGTTGAACTAAGAGGATTCCTCACTTTTTCCTAGAAGCAGGTTGTTCTAGAATGAGTCTTTTCTTTAAAAAGTCATTGAACTTGTTGTACTACAGCCAAGCTCTAGAGAGCCCAAACCCATGCAAATGTAAGAAATCTGCTGCAGCACTATTGGTCATGCCCCCATAGCGCAGCATCCGTTAGAACTGTTGCCATGTGTGCAAGCTGAAGCCCTGGGGCCTGCTTCCAGTTCAGCCACTCCTCTACCTCTTCTGTAAAAAGATGCTCAGACTGCAGAAGGTTTTCAAGGTGTGAAATAGTGTGATTTCCCCCACTTCATGGTGACGTTTAGCCCAGTGCATCCCATGGTCAAACTGACTTCAGTTGTGGATATTAAAAACAAACTATAAAATTACCCACAATACCACATTTTCAGAGTAAAATCTGTCCGCCAAGTAGATTAGGTTATGTCTCTGACCCAGAACAGCCATCTTTTTTCTACTCAGAGCAGCAGAAGCTCTGTTTATCCTGTCTCTTTCTTCTCCCAGTGTGACTGGTTTTATTAATTACATGGGCCTATTATCCTTCTCATCACAGTGGGATTGCAATAATTTAGAATCTTGGCAGAAGTGGTTACAATACAGAGTGGGGCAAAACTAGGTTCACAATTGTTTATAAAGAAAATAATACAATAATTAATAAATAATACAAGAATAAACCCTGTGACTTTTGTACTCACAGTTGTAAACCTACTTTTGCCCCACCCTGTATACTGTCTTCATTTCAAATGAGGCCTCTTGCCTCTTCAAAATGTTCCATATTTATCCAAGACATCTTGATCTACTTCAATAAAAAATTTTAAAATATCACCACTTATTTCAATGAATAGTCATTTAAACACTATGAATTAAACTGGATTCTACTTTCTAACCATTTAATAGAATGTCTCAAAAATAGACAATCAAGGATATTTTCTATACCTTGAAATTATTAACATGAATTTTTGACTTCTGAAAATATCTTTCTATTGTCCAATTTTTATCATTTATTGTGTAAATAGGAAAAAAAACACTTTCTTTTTGGATATATTCTTTAAGAGACTGAGCAATTTACCTGGATGGTGTAGCTCAGTGGAATGAGTACCAGACTGCAAACTACGTGTCACTGGTTCCATTCCCAGTCACGGCACATACCTGGGGTACAGGCCAGGTCCCCAGTAGGGGGTGTATAAGAGTCAACCACACATTGATGTTTCTCTCCCTGTCTCTCTTCCTTCCCCTCTCTCTAAAAATAGACTTAAAAAAATTAAAACAAACAGAGCAATTTGTTTGTAATATAGCTAGAAATTCTTAATTACCTACAGATTGTCTGGATTTCAGACATGGAAATAAAATTAATTTTCATAAAGCCAATATTATAAACTGTATGATACTCGAGGAAAACATAGTTTGCCTTTCTTAATGAGAATAAGTTTTTAAGAAGTCTACATCACCTACATGAATGGACAGTTAATAAAGTTGTTTTCAATGAAAAATATCAATTTAAGGCCATTTTTTCTGTTTTACATAACATTATTGTTTTAAGTAACAGTTTAACTGACATGTATGACATGGAGAAAGTAGACTGCTTTAGAGGGTGTTATGAGAAAAATATTTTTATTTTTTAATTTTTTTAAGATTCTATTTACTTTTAGACAGAGGGGCAAGGAGGAGGAAAGAGAGAGAGAGAAACAATGCATGGTTGCCCCTTGTGCACCCCCTATGGGGGCCTGGCTTGCAACCCAGGCATGTGCCCTGACTGGGAATCGAACCTGCAACTCTTTGGTTCTCAGGCCAGTGCTCAGTCCACTGGGCCACACCAGTCAGGGGAAGTGAAACATTTTTAGCAATTGTATTTTCTCATCATTACTGTTTAAGGTAACTAAAAACATTTGATCTTTTAGTCAAACATAGAACTATAAGATTGCAAAGAATACTATGCAGCCTGTAATACCATTGACCTCTAACTATAACTACAGATATATTATAAATTAGTGTATTTTCCCTGGCTGGTGTGGCTCAGTGGATTAAGTTCTGGCCTGTGAACCAAAGGGTTACCAGTTTGATTCCCATTCAGGTCACAGGCCTGGTTTGTGGGACAGGTCTCCAGCAGGGGATGCTCAAGAGACAACCACATATTGATGTTTCTCCCTCGCTTTCCCCCTTCTTCCCCTCTCTAGAAATAAATGAATAAAATATTTTTAAAAAGAAATTAGTGTATTTTTAGCACACTGATAGTTTAATATTATTAATAGGAACCACACCCACAGAAAGCATTGATTAGCTAGTCTTGCATACTGCATATTTGCATGATACGAGACAAATTAGTGGATCAGAAATAAATAATGGAATATATTCAAATATGGATATTTATTAAGTTACCCATGTCTAATATCTACTCCATATTTAACTTATTCCTGTTTAGAGAATAAAAGTTTTTGCTGTTGTGATTGTATGTAATAAGGTATTATACATTTTGGCTTATATTTTTGTTAACATTCTTAGTATTAATGTGTGCATTTATACATATTTGTGTGTATTTATATATTTTTCTTTTACTTAAAAATTATAGATACATATTAGGTGCAAATGTGTATTATGATTAAAATTAAGTACCATTGCTAAAGTTTATCTATTTATAATTTCCTTCTGCTAGATTTCTATTAATAAGATCTTAATATTTGTGCCTTTATTCATGCTGTGCATTTGCCAACTTCTACCTGTGTAAATTCCAAGATCTGCTTCTCCATGGCAATTTTTTCAAGAGTGCATTTGAAATAAATCATCCCTTATCTTTCAACATATCATAGAACATCTTCATCTTCATTGTAGAATATTGTATTCTTTCCAGCTATCTTGCTTAGATATGCCTATAAATTATAATGTGAGCCATGGACCATGGTTTTTCAGCTCTGAATTCCTCATATCAATCAATACACTAGTTAACTAACTGCCTTTATAAGTACCTTCTAATAGTTGAGTTGAAATCACAGCCAATGGTACAAATATTTTAAGATTATCTTCAGCTTGAATTAAAAAGATAAGCCACTTATGGAGAAGGGGTTGTTATATGTGCCTCAATTTCCAAATGCAGATTCCTTTCCTGAACATGAGAACATAGTTTTCCTCACTGGTTCATCTTTATAGAATGGAAGAAAAATGGTAGATGGTGGGAAGCAGGAGCAGTTGTATCTACATGCATTCAGTTCCTTCCTCTAGATTGAAGTAAAGTTATTAGAAGTCTCAATACTATCATTATCTCATCTGAAAAGCACAGTATTGTTATATGATGAAAATAATCAGCTATTATCATGTCCAGAAAAGCTAATTATAGCTGTTTATGCCTTTCTACATCATACTTTGATACTACTATTAAGTCCTGAATCCTAATTTCCAGTTTATTGTCTCTGAGATCCTCAGTGATAAGGAGTATCTTCTTTATTTCTCATCTTCTAGTACTTAACACAACTCATGGTCCATTTTTTTATATTCAGTACATATTTGTAAAATGAATGTAAAGTCTTATTTGAATTGTAACACTGCCACTTGCAATTATAGAACTCATGCTACCCCTTGATGAATTTTGCCATTACACGTGACTTTAAAAAAACTTTAACTTTATTACAAATAAAAATTAATATTATTGATAAATTGAATGGATGGACTTAGAGAACATTTTGCTAAGTGAAATAAGCCTGTCAAAGAAAGACAAGTACCATATGATCTCACTCAAATATGGGATCTAATGAACAAATTGAACTAACAAGCAAAATAGAGACAGATTTGTAAATGGACAGCAGGCTGACAGCTGTAGGGGGAAGGTGCTGAAGGGTGGAGGGATTGATCAAAAAAGAAAAAAGAGAGAAAGAACTCACAGGCACAAATAACTGTGTGGTGATTCGAGGGGGCAGGTGGAGGTAAAAGATGTTACAGGGGGATAGATGGTGATGGAAAAAATAAATAAAAATTATAGTAAAACATATATTTTAAAAGACAAACTGATAAAAATAAATATTTTTTTACTTGAAAAACAACTTTAAATTAACATTATTGATAAATTTAACTTTTGGAGACATGATTAAGAGTATAAATGAAAGTTAGGTTATAAGCCTTTGCAGGGTAATTACTGTAATGGTTTGGTTTGACAGATAATAAGTTAAAACTCTCATCATTATTCTGATAAATGCTTCTCAGACAAATTTA
Source organism: Anoura caudifer (assembly GCA_004027475.1). Taxonomy (NCBI): domain Eukaryota; kingdom Metazoa; phylum Chordata; class Mammalia; order Chiroptera; family Phyllostomidae; genus Anoura; species Anoura caudifer. The sequence continues at coordinate 25,316 of PVKU01012158.1, read as the reverse complement.
AAGAGGAATTAGCTGCTAGTATTTCATGAACCTTTAAAAGTAAAATTAACATTAGTTCTGTAGACAAAAGTGAACACAGAAAATAAAACCTGTTACTTTGCTTAATTTTCATCTACTCAAAGATGGAATATTATTGACAATAATTAATGTCATTATTAATCAATCATAAAGTTGATGGGAATAGCTAATACTTTGTTTGCCCATACACACTAATTTCCTAGTTTCACAGTGAGTTAACTGTAGCTTATTCCTAATTTTTAGAAGAACAAAGTTGCTGTAAAATTTTGTCAGTATTTCAGAGTGATCATCTAGACTGGTATTTGAACTCATCTTTATGTTTCTATAATGCCTGTGGTATTACATCTGCACTGAAAATAATTCTGACTTAAAGTGAGTACCTTATATCTTATTTCTCAATGTGTCCCAATTTGAGCATATCAATATCGAGTCTATCATTACTCAAAGATCTTACAATTCCTCATATCCATCCTCTTAGTGGAATGATGTCTTTTACCTACAGACATTTCAGCTTCTAGAAGGACCTTATTACTATCTAATATCCACCTCAGTTTATGAGATCAGTCTTGATCTGGATGTGAAATATGTTTTTGAACACTTGGAATAAATTTTTATTTTCTTATGACACAAATCATATCCTATTTGCCTTTAGTTGTTTGCATGTTCACATGCTTCCTCCCCCCACAAAAAACATAAGTTTCCAGACTACAGGAACTGTATCTTGTCCATTTTGCTACTTACTATGATACTTGGCATAATGAAGTAATGATATCTTGTATGTGTAGTATCTTATATTAAAGATTTTCAAAAATTCTTTTTTTACATTTTTAAACACTTTTATTTATTTATCTTTAGAGGGGAAGGGAAGGAGAGAGGGAGAGAAACATCAGTGTATGGTTGCCTCTTGTGTGTCCCCTGCGGGGAACTGGCCCGCAACCTAGGCATGTGCCCTGACCAGGAATCGAACCACGATCCCTTGGTTCACAGACCTGCGCTCAATCCACTGAGCTACACCAGCCAGGGCTAAAAATTCTTGATAATATAAAAATAATTTTATTAAAATTAGAGATTTTCAAGCTGCTATGACCTCTCTCTAAAATTGTGATCAGATAGAATCCAATCATTGGGTGGAGAATTGGCTTGATTGACTCCTAAGGCATCTAATCTCCCCTGATATTCTATATCTTGATCTTCATGATAGCTCTGTGTAGCAATCAGGAGAGCCATTTGAAATACAGCTTTTTGCTAGATTATCAATACCTTAGACAACAAATCATGAGTGCCTCAGAAATGCCTAAATCTTTGGTGATATGTGTGTAGATTGTCCACTGATTGCTTTTGCCAATTATCTGGAATAATGGCTTTCAAATTATTACTGTGGAGTTAAAGGATCTGGTATGATGCACCGAAGCAGAAGACTCCAGCCCCTGCCCCCTAACTAGTTAGCAGAAGTATTAATTTATTCATTAGATATATTACAGCTGTGAGCAAAATATTTCATTTAAAAACAGTTTTCTAAAGGGAAAAGAAGAAAGGAAGAAAGAAAGAGAAGGACAGGGAAGAAGGGAAGGGAGAGTGGAAGAAGTTGGACAAAAATAAGAGAAGAACAAAGGAAAGAAGGAGGAAGGGAAAAGAGGGGGGGAGAAAAAAAGGAAGGAAGGAAGGGAGACTATGAGCACAGATCATAGGGATTAAAGGCAAAAGAACAGGAACTCTCTGTTCTTCAGAGAGCTTTACTGAAACAAGCTTTACTGAAAAATGATGCCTGAGAAATTAAAACTACTTTATGCATATAGTTCAGGTAAATATGTAAAGAGAAAGATAAAAATAAATGTTACACAAAGGAAATATGTATGAACAGGGTGGGGCAAAAGTAGGTTTACAGTTGTGAGCACACAGAACAGTTTATTCTTGTATTATTATTATTTATTAATTATTATATTATTTTCCATACCAACCATTGTAAACCTACTTTTGCCCCACCCTGTACTTATATTTACATTTTTACTAATATATAAAATAGTGGAAGAAAACAAATTTTTATCTAGCAATTATTTCCAAGAAAAAATACGCTAAGCAAAGGGTTTAAATTGGGAGCATGAGAATTAATTACCTTTTCTGGCTTCTTACTCATTGTCAGAAAAAAATGATACATACTATCTCCTTTCTTCTACTTGTTAAAAATCTATGTGGTGAGGATGCATCAGAAATTGAATTTCTTGAATTACAGCAAAGAAATAAAATACTCTGATCTTTAGAATGTTCTCTCATTTTTAAGTGAAAAGATATTTCCTTTGGTTACTTTGTTACAGCTTTATATTCCTTAAGTTTATTATACAGAAATTTAGCTTTTTAGTCATTCTTACTGGGACTGTATCTTTCATGCACATTTAACCTGTATCTGAGTTTTGAAGTTAGAACGATGACACAAAAGAGGAGGGTGAATGATAATGTCACCATGTAGAGGCATGTAGACTGAATCAAACCTTGTTGGTATGACACCCACCTCCCAAGAGAAAGTAGTGTAGAATCTTTTGAAATGCCTACCAAGAAGTCATATAGGGATGTGGTTAGAAATTTGTATTCTGGAATATCACACTCTGTGTTCTGTCATTCTAATTCTATATCTTAAAAACTTATTTTACCATCAATGCTAGCTTTACCATTTGTAAAATGAAGATTATGAACTATTTCCCTCATAGATTTGTTGTTGATTGAATCAGAAAATCCCTGCAAGAAACCTAGAATAGTACTTGAACACATATCAAATACTGAAGAAAGGTTAGTTAATGTGATCACAGACTTTATCAGTGCACATATGTGAGCACTCAAAATTATAGTACCCACTCTTCTCCAGAGCAAAACTTCCATCCCTTTGTATTAAGTACTTGTAGAAAACTTCAACATAAATGTGGGACAAAAGAAGGCAGTATCACATATCATATAAAACTGGGTTAGAATCCTCGAAGTCACCTTGAACAAATGTAAAATTAGTTTCTTTATATATAAAATAAAAAATAAGTTTTCAGGGGTATTCAAATGAGAAAACGGATGTGAAGATTTTATCACAGGACCTGGGAAATGATAATTATTCGAAAAGTATTACTCTTATTATTAATGTAACAGTCTGACTGTTTTTGATGTTTGATTACTGGCAGCTTTTAAGCCCCACCCGTCCCTCTTCGTTGTCCGCCCCACGTCTGAGCCTGCTGGTGAGAAAGCCCACTGCGACTCCCCGTGGTCTGGCAGGAAGTTCGACTGCGCACCTGCACAGGAACCGTCACCCGGGCCCACTGCCTTCTCCTGATAAAAACAGCAGGCCAATTTCCGTTCCCTGATTTCTTAAACAATTTTCCAAACAACTCATTGTCTTCCTTTTATTTCCCAAAGCTTCCTTATGTGAGTAGAAAACCTTTCACACTCTCTTGGTATATGTGGGCATCAAAGGTCTGGACATTACATTAACCAAATTTTGGGTGGGTGTCTATTCTGCTTCTATACAATAAAGTGACTACAACAAAGAACCAACTTCATGGGCCATGTGACCACTCTGTTCATGTGAAGTTAGAATTCTCTCAAGTACAGGAGGCAAATTCTATCTGAAATACTCATAGCATATTGCAGGAGAGAAAAGTTAATGTGACATCTCAGGATACTTTTTTAGCAGCTTGAGGTAAGAAATTTAAAGAAGTGACATTGGAAGTTCTTTGTTAGTCATAAGGAGGAAATCATTCTTTATTCACCTCTTCTTGATTTTTTGTGAATGAAAGGCATGTATTTGAGATGTTTTCTTTTTTAAAAGATTTTATTTGTTTATTTTTTTTTAGGGAGAGAGGAAGGGAAGGAGAACAAGGGGAAGAGAAACATCAGTGTGTGGTTGCTTCTCGAATGCCCCTCACTAGGGAGATGGCCCGCATCCCAGGCATGTGCCCTGACTGGTAATCGAAATGGCGACCCTTCGGTTCACAGGCCGACACTCAATTACTGAGCCACACCAGTTGAGACTACTTCTTTTTTTTTATTCTGTATGTATTCTGCTTATTTTTTTCATGTAATGTATGTGTCATGTTAGTAAAATTTGTACTTTAAATTTAATTTTTGTAAAGTTGTTCTCATTTACCATATTACCCTGTCATCAGATGTTTTTATAGAGATACATTATGTTTTATTTATGCTCTTTTTCATTCACTTTTTGATGTGTTTATGTTCTGTATTAGGTACTATATTTGCTCATCAATTGAAAATGTGTGTTGTTATAATACCATTTGTATCAAACATGTCAAGATTTTGTTCTCACATTTTCATGCTTTTTATCATGGGCTTTATTAATCAATTCATAAGTTATGCTAACCATAAACAAAACCTTAACAACCTGGCTATGGCATCCTTGTTCATTTATACATATGGAAACCAGTCACACTCTTTAATTTCTTTGGAGACTTATAGTATCTTTCATGGAAATGAGCATTCATTCTTTAAGAAAAAAGGAAAAGTTAATATATATATGCAGACTTATTTTCAAAGACTATTATTAATGATTGCCATTATTTACGAAGTCACTAGCTCAGTTAGCCAGCACTGATTACAAGGAAGGAAACCTGAATAAAGTTAGTAGAGCTGAGTGTTCTGTACTGTCACTTACTGTATTTTGTTGTAATTTGGACATTTGTAAATGAAAATAGTATTTTTCTTCCAATAGTAATTAAACAAAAGTAATTTAAAACTGAATTCTTTGGGTTTCTTGAATTAATGTCCTCATTAACTCAGTAACTTTATAGTTATCTATTTTTTACATCATGTATTTTGTATGACCTTTAAATAAATAATATGTACAATATTCACATCCTATTTTATACTTATTAAGTAACAAAGTGAATATTCCAAAAACTTGGATGAAAAGTTAATATTTAATTACTTAAATTGTATATAATTTTATCATGATATGTGTTTCTCTTTATATTGAGCAAATTTTCCTTCAGTGACTCAGTTCACACTTTAGAGTGCTTTGGTTTTCCTCAACTGAACCCTCTCAGGCTGAATTCTGTAATATAACTAATTTGAATTTTTGGGGGCAGAGAAGCTAATTCATATGCAATTCTTTCCTACCTCGAAAACAGCAGAACTAGCCAAAACTTCCTGCTCACTATTGACTTATTCACTCTCACTGGCACTGTTCATTCTTAGCCTGAGATCTTTTTGCTGAGTTACCCTTCTATCTTTTCCTGATGATCACAAAGTTCTTAAACAATTATAAGCTCAATTAAAGAAAGCACAAAAGTCTATTTCAACTTCATTACATGTTAATGTTTCTTTGCTTTCTGGTCCACTTAAATCATATAAATTGAAAAGATGTGTTGAGGTGACCTGGACTGGCTTGACTAAGGGCAGAGGATTTCTAGAATTGCTGTGTGTGTGAGGACTTCTTCTCAGTGAGGTCACAGGAATAGAAAATTCCAGGACAAGGGACTGGAGCTGATGAGTGGTACAAGGATGTGACAAGAAGTACGGTATTGTGGCACAGGTATTCATGTTTATCTACTGATTGATTGATTAATTAGTTTCACTAAGCTACAACAGAGTGAAATGTAAATGTTTTAAGTGTTATGTTCACTGAATTCAAATGTGTATACCATGTAACTAAAGCCTTACTTAAAATTTGCATCACCTAAAGTATGCTCACATCCCTTCCCTATCAGTCCCCACCCCACACTCAGCCCATTTCAGGCCACTGATCTTCTGATTGCTTTCAGCACTTAGATGAATTTCTGTGTCATAAAGATAAGGAAATTGAATACTTCTGATATGATTACAAGTGGTGAAGTCACCAATTTGTGAAATTTGTGTATCCTCTTGTTTTCCTTTATGAATATTTGCTGAGATTCTAGTGATGTTGTTCTAGCTTTATGTGCATGATTTCTTTGGAGATGTATAAACAGCTATCTTTCATATATTCCTATCTTTGTAAGTAGAATGTAGAAATGTGGCAGTGAAAAAAGCAGACTATGTATATATATTTCATTATCTTTTCAAAGGTGTCTGGTCATTGCTACATGTGTGAAATAAGGAGCATTATATACTAGGTGCCCAGTGTTCATTCAGCTATGGTTCATGGACAGTGTGTATCAGGATCACTGATGATGCTTCAAATTAAAATTTGAAGTCCTGGATCCCATTCCGAGACTTATCTAATCAGAAGCTGTAAGAAGTGAGAACACATTGCTATTTTTAAAAGTGGTCATCCAAATGACTTGCTGACACAAATCCTGACTCAAGCAATTTACTTAGCCTCTCTGAGTTTTGCTTAATTAATCTGAGCTTATTAATAGTTCTTCAATAGGGTACAAAATCCTTAAGATAATCCCTGGCTCATAGTAAGGCACAACAAATGTTGTCCAGTTTTCCTATTATTATATTTATTGTTATAAACACCCTTGATTACAGATTTTTAGTGTTACCTTATTGTTTTATAAAAGGAATTGAGTCCATATCATGATATAGCACCTGTATATATCTTCCCCGATATCCCTAGTATCCAGCATCTTCTCACTCACTAAGCCCTGGTCCCATCACTAAATTTTCAGTTATTTGAATGGGCCATGCTTCCTCCCAACACAGGGCCTCTATACATGCTATTCTCTTTCCAGAACCTTTTCTCTCTTCTCTTTATAAATGCCAGTTCAAATGCCATTTGCTCTAAGTTCCCCTAGCATACTCCCAAAATCAAGTATTTTTAATTACATAGTCTTTTGACATATCACTAATACCTTTTAAAAATTTTTGAAGATTCTATTTATTTTTAGAGAGAGGAGAACAGAGAAAGAGAGGGAGAGAAACATCAATGTGCAGTTGCCCTTCATATGCCTCCTACTGGGACCTGGCCTGCAACCTAGGGATGTGCCATGACTGGGAACCGAACAGGCGACCCATTGCTTTGCAGTCCAGCACTCAACCCACTGAGACACACCAGCCAGGGCACTATTTACATCTTCAAATCATTTATCATATTCCCAATTTTATATTTGTCTGATTATATGAATAGTCTGTATTATTTACATTTGGCTTTTTTAAAATCCCCACCTGAGCATATTTTTTTATTGCCTTTAGAGAGAGAGAAAGAGAGGAAAGGAGAGAGAGAAACATTGATGTGAGAGAGAAACATCTATGGGTTGCCTCCCATAGGGATGCAGCCTGGGTATTGTACAGATCCAGACCAGGGATGGATTCTGTAACCTACCTATGAACCCTGACCAGAAACTGAACCTGCAAACTTTCAGTTATAGGACAATACTCCAACCCACTGAGCCATACAAAGAAGGGCTCTGCATTTGACTTTAAAGTCTCAGGTTAAATATTATGTCTGGTTTTGCAAACAATTTACAAGCAGTAAGTGGTTAAAAAAATATAGGAAAATAGGACTGAAGTGCTTTCTTTGTGATTTTTTATTGTATTTTTTCCATTACCATTTAGTCCCCTTACACTCCCCTCCCCCCAGCAATCACCACACTGTTGTCCATGTCCATGGGTCCTTTTTCCTTTTTGCTCAGTCCCTCAACCCCCAAATCTCCCATTCACTAGCTGTCATCTGCTCTATCTATGAGTCTGTATCTATTTTGCATGTTAGTTCAGTTTGTTCATTAGATTCCACATATGAGTGAAATCATACAGTCTTTACTTTTGCTGACTGGCTTATTTCACTTAGCATAATGTTCTCCAGGTCCATCCGTACTGTTGCAAATGGTAAAACTTTCTTTTATGGCCTCGTAGAATTCCAGTGTGTAAATGTCCCATAGTTGTTTTATCCACTTATCTACTGACAGACACTTGGGCTACTTCCATATCTTGGAGATTGTAAATAACACTGCAATGAATGTAAACGTGCTTATATTCTTTCAAATTGGTGTTTTGGGCTCCTTCAGATATTTTTCCAGTAGTGTGATCACTGGGTCAAAAGGCAGATTCATTTTAAGTTTTTGAGCTATCTCCATACTGCTTTCCCCAGTGGCTGCACAAATCTGCATTCCCACCAATAATGCAAAAGGGTTCCCCTTTCTCCACATCCTCTATAGCACTTGTTTGTTGATTTACTAAAGGTGCCATTCTGGCAGGTGTGAGATATCTCATTGTGGTTTTAATTTGCATCTCTCTGATGATTACTGTTGATGAGCAACTTTTTGTATGTCAATGGGCCATCTGTATGTCCTCCTTGGAGAATTGTCTATTCAGGTCCTTTTCCTATTTTTTAACTGGGTTGTTTGTCTTTTTTAGAGTTAAGTTTTGTAGTGAAGTGCTTTTTGATTTGTCAGGTTTGTTTTGCTTGTTCATTTGTCCTAAATTAAGGAACCGAATAGACTCTCAGATAATTTTTATTTACATAAGCTTTACTTTTACTATAGTCTATAAATATACTTATACATGTTGAAATCATTATAGAATTCATATTTTAATGTACCAAGTCTCTAAAATTAAGGGATCTGTTGTACTTACTCTCTAATTTCAAACATTAAAACATAAGAAGTAAAATTGCCAAGTTGATATGAAATGTGAAGGTTAAATTTATGGAATAAATTATGTTCAGAAATCTCTAGTAAGAAATTAATAGGCCAGAGTTTGAACTAACAGTCTTGACACAGTTTGATCACTTGTTTTTTCTTATTACTCATTTTCCTTTTTATTTACAAACCTAAATGAATGAGAATTTTACTTTTACTTGATATAATAGAGCTATGAACATAATAGACACATTTACTCCTTTGCTATAACTCTGGGCATTTATCTTGCTTTAAGATGTTAATTTTTTAGGCCTTGCGCCTCTTACTGCAGAGAATGTTTACCTGTGCAGAATCCATTTCTGTTTCTGCTGGGATTTTCTTTGGAGTCAGTGGTGCCATCACTGAGCAATTTTAAATGTGCTCTGTTAGGCATCTGTGTTCTGCATGGGATATTCCCATGCACTTTTAGTTTTTGCCCCCATGACTGCATCTGAGACTATTAAAATCCCCTCAGTTTGGTCTACCAAAAACATTGTGTCTTCTTCAGTGAAGCATAGAGGTGGTTTCATTTTAACCACATTTTTATGAAGTCCCTCAGCACTGAGAATCATTCACTTTTCTTTAATCTTGTGGGTGATGTATAGTGATTCCACTTTGGCAGGAGTCTTTTCTGATGACCCTGAACTAAGTCAATTCTGATGAAAAGTCCAACACCTCTCATACATCTTGTCAAAGTGTGTTTAGTTTTCTGTTTATTCAGTAATTCAGCAAGATAATGTCCTACTCTAATAAGGGCTTAATATCCAAAACATATAAAAAAGACATACAATTCTTAGTCTTATACAAAGTAGAATATTGTTTACACTGATAAAATTAGAAAGCAGATATAAAGTTATTTGAAAACCAATATTAGTAATTCTAGTTTCTAAAAAGACCATTTTATTTATCAGAAATATTAAATTAACTTTTAAAACAAAAATTATTAACCACTGCCCTGGCCAATGTGTCTCAGTTAGGTGGGTATTGTCCCATAAACTGAACACAAAGACAGTAAGAAGGAATGTCCTTAATAGGTTTTGAAAAGGTGAACTGCTGTAACATTTGACGTGGCATTTTCAAACTGTCAGCTTCTGATCCAGTTGGGAAGATAATTTTTCTGACCAGTCTGTCCCCTGCTCTTTGAACTTCATCTTATAAATCAGAAGTCAGCACGCTACAGCTAGCAGGCTAAATCCAGATCAATATCTATTTGTGTAAATAAAGTTTTATTGGAACACAGGCTTGTGTGTGCATTTCATATTGCCTATGGTTGTTTTCATGCTACAATACAGATTTGAGTATTCATAGCTAAGAATGCCTGATCCGCAGAGCCTAAGATATTAAGCACCTGGCCTTTGCGTAAAGGCATTTGTCCTACCTTGTTATAGACATAAAGCCTTACAGACAGTAGACAGATGGTTAGTGGTAAATGAATGCTTTGGAAGATTCTGACAAAGAAAAGTGTGTACAGATTTGACCAATGACCAAGAAGTCTGAGGTACTCTTCTTAAGACAGAGAAAAAACTTAATGCTGAGGACTTTTTGAAATAACTGAGGATCACATTAAGCATAAAACTTACTTAATACTCATGGGCAGGGTGGCCACAGCAAGGGAAGACTCCAGGCATCTCAGCTGTGCACACAATTACAGAGGTGAGCTTCTTCCTGTGGGTATCGAAGAGGGGCTTGGTCAAATCTTACTGGGAACTATGCTTGCTGAACTTCATTGGTTTAAGATAACAGTAAGAATTTAGCATCAGGTTTATTAGCTTGCTACATACAACAAAAGAAAATACAAATGAGGCACCGGAAAGATTCTTAAAGTGGGAAGTGGGGGAAGCTTATTTACAGCACTATGGTTGCTAGAATTGGTCATCGGACGGCGTACATATGGAATGAATGGATTTTGGGAAGTTCAGGGGTCTTACCTTTTACATATATATCTCTGTAGATTTATATTATCAGTCAGTGGGTCTGTGTTTTAGCTTGGAATATACATGTCTGAATAAACTGATGTTAACAAGGTGTCTGTCCCCTACTGCAGTAGGCAGAATTAGAAAGATGCCCTCCTCCAAAGTTTTCTGTCTGCTGTTTATTTAATTAAGCATTAATATAAGTACTACTGTGAAGGGGTTTTGCAGATGTAATAACAATCCCAAAGTCGTTGACTTTGAAATAACAGAGATTATCCATCCATCCAGGTGGAAGTGACCAATCAGATGAGCCCTTGGAACTCTGCCAACTTTCCTGTAGCTGGTAGCGGAAAGGAAAAAGAAAAAAAGAGGTATTCAAATTAAGAGAAGAATTTGATGTGTCATTGCTAATCTTGTACATGAAATGAGTCATGTGCAAGGAACAGCCACAAGAGTGAAAGCTAATAAGGAAATGAGGACATTAGTCCCATGGTTGCAGGGAAATGAACTCGGATAACAACATAAATGATCTTAGTAGATTCTGTCCCAGAGACTCCAGATGAGGGCCTACCTCTGCCAATACCTTGATTTTTTTTCATCCTTGTGAGAACCTCAGCAAAGAAGCCAGCCAATAGCAGTCAGGCTTCTGAACTACAGAACTGAGGTGATAAATGGGTGATGTTTTCAGCTGTTATGAGAGAAGAGATAATTTTTTTCCATTTTTCACTGTTATATCCTTAGTGCCTAGAATTATGCCTGACACACAAGAAATATTTCAGAAATAATTCCAATTAACCTACTAAACCAAACATTGTAAATAGTTTGAGACTGTTTAATCTAGTAGACTCAATATAGATATTTGACTCTAAATCCAGTTGAGTAAAAAATTAAGGGTTAAAAGTTTGAAGAGTCAATGAAAAATCTTACATAACCTCTGATAAAATTTTATTAAAGTTATAAAAGGCATCAATGATACAATTACAAGTATTTAATTTTTTAAAAAGATGAATTGATTACCAGACACTGAATACTTAATTTAATACATGTTTTAGTGCACTTTATGTGACACAAATTAATTTGCAATAGAGGCAGGAAACCTATCTCTAAGGTAATTAGTCATGGTCAAATCTTAATTATCTTCTTAAATGGGAAAACAACAGGCTTATAAAGATATCTACTATGGTATTTTTGAGTGGTACTTTCTCTTACTCGTTAACAACTCATTCCACTAAAATAAAACATTCTATGGTATAGATTTTAACACAAGGACCTTAAAGTAATATTACCCATTTTTGAACACCTCCAACCTTTCAGGTTCTGTATACTCCTTTCGATCATACTGTCAAGTGCTTTTATCTCTATTTTATACATGAGGAAAGTGAGCCTCAGAAATTTTAGGGGACAAACTCAAGGTCAGAAAAATTTAATTGGTAAGCTTAAGATTCCAGTACAAGTGCATGCATGACTGACATTCCATGTTTGTGCTATTCTGTCACATTGTCAATCAGTGATATTTTGTTTCACAGTGTTTGCATCAGAGGATTATCCCACATGAACAAGATAAGATTATTATTTTCCTGGAGGACAATTTTGTCTTGGAAACTTTGTTAGAAAGACAGGGTTGTGCAAACTTTCCCCGTGAAGGCAACAGTTGCATTTGCAAAACAAGTGCAAAAGGGAGTTGACTGTGACCTATAAACAGAGAGGGTACACATTTATCGAGGGTACATCTTGTGCCTGACGTTGTACCCTAGGTTAAATTCAACACTAGTTTTGTCCTTGGTATTTCAGGAGCTTTGAGAGGGGGATTTGAGGTGCTGTATTGACAGAGACCTGAGGCTAAAAAAGAGGTGTAGGTGATAGACTTGGGAAAGGCCATTCAAAGGGGAAAAGGGTACGAGAATATTCCAGATTAGAAAAAGTAAGTGGAAAGGATTGTACATGAAGGAGAACTTGCTTTTTTGTAGAGGTGCTATTCTTGGATAATAGAGTCCATTGAGTAGGGAAGGAACACATGGACACAGAGGCTTGAGAAGCATGAGTTTGTGTGTTCAATGCCTTCTAGGTCACATTAATACAGTTCAAATTTATGGGGTGCCACTGAGGGAAATGAAATGAGTAGACTTTTTTTCTTATTCTTTCATTCCACGGTTCTCATTAAAGGCTTGCTGTGTGTGCTGTGTGCCAGGCACTGGCTCCTGGTTCAGGAGCTGCATACTGTAATGAATTTGTCACTGTCAGGATCCTTTCCCTCATGGAGCTTATTATCTGGATTGATGGTTTCAAAAGGTCATTCTGCTGCAACATAAATAATGAATTGTAACAAGAAAAGACCAGATAGAGGAAGCTGGAGTAGGAAGCAAACAGGGATGGTTGCCTGAAATAAGGGCTCAGGATCTAGCAACAAGGAAGTCATTGTGACAAAAACGGGATCCATTGGGTGGAGGAGGCATTGAGACCCCAACTTCTCTGTGTACGGCTAGTATGAAATGGAGGGTAGGTACTGTGTATCCTCGTCACCGTATGTACAGTCCTCATCGGCTAATTTAACCTTAACTCTAAATCATCCTCTTTGCTGGATCATGGATTACATGCATTCTGGATTTCAATGCACGCACCATGGAGGTAATAATGCTCATGCACAGCGGCTTCGCCAGTCCCGGCTCTCTGGCACAAGTGCGCCGTGCTCATGATCTAGTTCCAGGAGGCTGACGCCAGAGACTGGGCCCTGGAGAGTCGCTGACCCCACTGGAGATAAAGGGTTAGAGGGCTCCCTTAACAATAAATAAAATAATACTAGTAATAGTAATAATAATAATAATAATAATAAAAGTGTGCCCAACATTTGCTTAACCTACTAATTCGGACTAAACTTAATGACTTTGTGACCTTTTTCCTAATTTTTAAAAGTTTACAAATAAGTATTATGCTCTGGATAATAAATATCTTGACTTTCTGAACATTTTTCTTTTCACCATTGTAGGGATATAGTCGCATTCAATTACATAGTTCATAGCATGGTGATGACTGGTTAGTAAGCCTCTCTTTCCCCAAATATCTGATAATCTATATTAATCTACTCAAATACATGTAAGATGGTCCCTTCCCAAATTGATAACCAACTTTAATAACTATTTGTGTGTTTAGTTTGTGTACTGTGCAATTAGTTCATGTATAGACATTTTTTCTATATATATCACATATAATTATTACCTCTCCCTCACATTAGTTAAAAAAATATTTAAAAAGTCATTTGATTTTTCTTCCCTATCTTTAAAAGAAAAATGAAATACATTGTTCCTTTCTTCTTAGTTTTTAAAGTTATATTAAGTTTATAAAGTTCATGCTTTTAAAATTACATTTTTGATTTTTAGAAAAGCAAATATATTCAATAATTTAATAATTTCCTAAGTATTAAAGGTAGAATACAATTATAATTTATGAAACAGTTTATTTTTCCACCACATTTATAAAACAAAAACATGGACCCTTTATTTATACACACTCATGTTTTCAGCAATTTATTTTCTTGGAGAAAATATTTGGAGATTTAAAAGTTTCCAGCTTTATATTTAGATCAAGCAGGAATGGATTTCAGAATAAATTCTATTTGCAAGGCCCTTGAAAACCTTTTACTCCTCTCTGCTTAATGTTTTACTAATCCTGTTATGGTTTATTAGCACATTTGGTGGAAGTCACAGGGTTGGATTTGAATATATTTGGTTTTAACTTTTCTTCTGCTAAAGTTTGGCTATTTATTCTTCTATTTGAAGCATCATACATTAAAACTTCAGTAGCACTATACTATAAATCACATGGAATAAGTTTGACAGTGTTTTGAGGAAAAAAATTAGAATTAATGCTTCAAATAGTCATAGTACTTTAATAGTCTTGAACTATGTAAAATTAAAGTGTATAAAAGAAATATTTAGTATTTTTTAGACATCCTAGGGCTGCTCCCATTTCTAATTTGATAAACACTTTCTTCATAAAAAAATTCCAGCATTATTTTCTTATCCACTTTTATCCATCTTCCTTTTCTTCTTATTTTTAGCAATACATTTTGCACCACAGTTGCATAAATGGAAAATTTAGAACAAAAACCCTCAATCAAAACCTCCATTTTATGCATTTCATCTTGTATAAAATAATTCAATATTTATAAGTGTGTACATACATCAGTTGGTTGCCTCTCACACACTCCTAACCAGGGACCTGGCCCACAACCCAAGCATGTGCCCTGACAAGGAATCAAACCAGCAACCCTTTGGTTCACAGGCAAGTGCTCAATCTGATGAGCCACACCAGCCAGGGTTAGAACTATTTCTATTTAAGCAAGCTTTCAACAAAGCTGGGCCTCTTCATTTTAATTTTCATTATGACTTCAGCACCTCGAGGGCAATGTTTGTGAAATAATTTGCATACTTACATTGAGAAATTAATGGATACATTTAGCATATAGTTACTAAAAGGGTGGGAGGAAATTAAGTGTTCTATTCTGGATAGCAGTTTCTAAAATATTATATTTTATCTGTTCCTCTGGTTTTAGTTCTGTGATAAAGTCTCCCTTGTACAAGGTTTCTGCATATTTCAGACAGCCTTTCCTTAAATTTGAGTGAAGATGCCTTATGAAGAAAACCTGTAATTTCTGCTTATGGTTTATGTTAAAGTCAATTTTTTTATTATTTTGAAGCCTTTTTAAATCTTAATTATCAGTATTAAAGTGTATTATTTTCCCAGTCAAAATAGTGTATTTTTTATTTTCATATTCAAGCAAGGTAAGTGGCTTTTCTCCAAAGAAATTAACAACTGTGGCTTTAAAATTCTATTTATTTTATTTTTATTTTTGCCTATAAAATCTTTAATGGTATCTTTCTGGGTTGATGAATGTGGACTACAAAATTGACTGATAAACAAGTTGAGATTTTAATTTCTCCCTTATGTATAAAAACTAATGTGGAAAATCAAGTTTCAATAAGTAGTCCAAGATTAATATTACTATTCTTTCTATTTCAGACTCTTGAACATAGAGGGTGCTGTTACATTAATGAAGATCATGCCAAGCAGTGTTATTTATACTTCCTTGTTAATGGCAAGACAGTCCACTTCAACATGTTACATGACTGCTAAGTATTAATCATTTTGTCTTTTTCTCAGGAAATATCTTTCTCATAATGCTTTAATGGAGTCCATTTCATAGGCTTTCAAGCGAGATAAGTAAAGATGTGATTATGAAATCATAGAAATATTTATGGAAAACATTAGCTTATGTGTTAAATTTCTCCTGAAAATTCCTGACAGCACACTCTTAATTTTTAACACATACTGTAATGAATCATGCCCAACATCAGTCAACGCGAGCCACTGGATGTTAACTATTAACAATTACGCAAAGGCAAACTTACTCCGACGCTCTGGAAATGCACACATTTTGTCATGTCTGTGCCAGGACACACAGACCACTACATTCAGTCTGAGCGATGGACAATAGCCTGGCAGTACATAAAGTAGTTCTAGCTAATTGTTATGTTAATCGCTTCAAGAAAAAATAAGGTTGTTTAAACTATTATGATTCAGAGTTGTATTAATCTTTAAATTTTTATCTAGCTGGTTTGAAATGCGGATGGTATTTAATCTAATAATTGGTAGTATGCCTGTGGATGGTTTTTAAGGTAACAACAATCAGAGAAAAGTATCACATTCTCAATTTGGAATACTATTAACTTCTCTCCTCCAAGCTTTTAATGTTTTACTCACCCCCAAATGCTGACTCCGTGCACTACTCCCTGCACTCCGCTTTCCTACAGCAACACGCTCAGAGACTGGGCCGACTTCCGGAAAGGAGCCTTGGCATACAGAATACTGTATTACTGAAATGACTAGACGATACACTTATTGATTATCATCTGGCTTTACATGCAATATTTATCAGACAAAAAACACTTTGCAAATGGCACATATATTAAGTACCTTAAATGTATTTGTAGCCTTAGATACTCTAATCCCATTGCCTAAAATCTCCTCAAGATAACCAACCACAGGAGTTTACCCTTTTTGCCCCACACTGCCTGCTTGCCAAAGGGAGTGTCTTAATTTCTTTCAGATCTGCTTGAATGTCACCGCATTAGATTGAGTTCCGGTAACCGCGGGGATTGAACTAGCATCGTCATCCCATCACTCTGCATCGTCTAATTGGTTAATTTTCAACACAGCATTTATCATAAGTATATATCTACTTAATTGTGAATTTTTGTGTTTCCCTACTAGAATACAATTCTACTGAAACATGAGCTCTATTTGCTTGCTCACTCTTACATCACTTGCTCCTGGAATTTAAGACTAGATAAATGACACATTTTATATGGCTGAATGATTATGACTACTGAATTTTATTAAAGTCAGATGAGATTTCTATGCAAACAATCTTGAAACCTTTGTGAATTTTAACTAGATAAATTGGTATCATGTATAGACAACATCAACAAACATACTTACAAAAGTTTTGGTACAAGTTACAGCACTTTATTTACAGACTATTTCTATGGGAATATGGAGCTGGGTATCATCAATGAATTATGTATCAACTGAAGAGGAGAGATGTCAGCATCAAAGTAAAAATAAATATTAACAATTCTTGTACAAGCTGAAGAATAATTTTGTTTTATTTTAAAGAAGATAAGTGAATTTAGAAATAAAGGGGAACATGACATTTTACTACCTTACCTAAATCTTAATTTAAGTACTGTCCTGACTGTATGATGACTAGGTATTTCCTGAATTGAAAGATAGGAGAATTATATTTTGCTTTATGCCCATACAATAAGATTTCTTATTTTTGTGTTTCAGTTAAATTGTGCAAACAAGCTGAAAAATGCTAGCATCAAACTTGCTACTTCTAAATATTCATGTTTTATGGCTCTTTTTAGAATAAAACATGTAGTACTTCTCTCTGAGGGAAAACATAATAAACCCAAAAGCCTCTGAGATCACCCCCTTAGTTTAAAGAGCTCTCTGAACTTTCTGAAAGAAATAATAGTATTATAATCAGAGAATCTCAAGTATAGAAATATAATTATAAATATTATCCCACTGATTTACCAAATTCTTAAATCAAAACAAGGCTTTGTTTCTAAGTGTGCTCTTTCATCCCGTTCCAGATGTAGGATACCTGCTTCAATAACTAAAGTACTCTTCAGTGCTTGAAATTTTAAATAAAGAAAACATCCAGTCAGTAAATCCTCAGAAATGCATTCAGAGAGGTGCCACATGCTGTGACCTAGGTGACAATAAAATACTGAGGCTTGAAGAGATTGACTTTGGAGCCAGACTCATCACATTCAAATCTTGACTCAACTACTCACTAATTGTTTAATGTTTGGTAAATTATTTAATTCCCTTTTCCTTAATTTTATTATAATAAGACAGGCATTAATAATAATACCTAGACAATGTCACCTAGACATTGATGACATCTTAAGAATTAAGTGAATAGAACATCTGCTCATTATAAGTACAGAAAAGGCATTTCTATTATTATTTAACATAACTGTTATTATCTCTATGGGATTTGCCTACTATTTTGGGAATATGTGGTTATGATGATCATTTATGTTAGCTGGTTAATTTGAAGTATTTCAATATAATAGTAATTAAATTTATTAAAATAAATATCTGCATGAGCATTACTAAGCATCAATTTTTAATGACTGTTAATATGAGAGTCGTAAGTTATCCATATACTGTTGATGACTTGATAAGACATTCTGGCCTTTAAAAACAACTCTTCAGTATATTTCTATGGTGATAGAGATGTGCCCATTGTAAATATTTACTGACCATATTTTATGGCTAATAATTAGACAAGTATTAGGAAGGAAATGATAGAGGTTATAAAAATGTTTTTGACAAAGTTGTCTCTTAAGGGTTAAAAAATCTTCAGAATATGATTTATTTTCTACAAGTCAGGCATAGTTTTACTCAGTTAATATTATTAACATTGTATTTTGATATTTATTCTCACTTAATAATAAATATTCAGATTTCTTACCAAAATTAAGGTACTTCTACATGAAATTTATCAGCCTCCTTGGGAAAAACCATCAGTTTATAAGTGTTTTGGTGGGGGGAGTATTATGCTGTCATTGGAACTTTAATAAATGCCTCAATATTCATGCTTTGGTAATGTCTTGCTGTTAAAAATAGAAGAAGATTAACATGAATAAAGTTTGAATTATTTATTTTCATTCTTTGTAATATTTTATACTGTTAATTCTCTTATCTGTCTTCTTCTCCCTCCCAAACACACACATACACACATTCGCAGACATTCATCTAATGTAAAGTATTCTGATCTAAATAGTTTACTCATTGAGAGATAAGCTGTGTAAGACCATTAAGATCAGAAAAATTTAGCACTCTGCTTTTATCTATCATTCTGCAGAATTCTCCCCTTGAAACTGGGTTGATCATTCAACTTGTTCTTGACCGGAAGATGTAAAGGAAGTGAGGGAAAACAGTTTTTAATGGTTCTATATCAAATTATTTATTTTGAAATATGTTTAACTAACTAGCATCCCTGTCAATACATGACTTCAGATCCATTCTGGTGACATGCTTAGGCTGTGCCCATAAACTGGAGGATTTAGACATAAGCATAACAATGAATTGTGGGGTACAGGTATAGAGAGCAAGATTGCTCACACTCACTGCTTATTCATAAAAGACAAGTAGTGCAGTGAGAAAATTTTAGGAATTTGGCACCTTTAGCTGATGTGTCAAGTTGAATGATTATGGGGTCACACATTGAGATACTTACTAAAATAAATTAGCCTGTTTGCAATGAATCTTTGTTTTGGCATGGCTGCTATCCAGTTGTTGTAACAGGATGTTTATAAAAATGAATATGTACAAGCACATTATTTGCTAATGCCATGCTAAACTAGAATCAAAACAGGCATATATCAGCATGCATTAAAATCAAACGACAATTAAATAAGTACTGACATATTTTCCAATCTATCTTCTCAAATTACCCAAACAGTTTGTTAAAACCCTAAGAATCAGACATCTATGCACCAAATATAGGAGAACCTAAGTGCATAAAAATTTTGGGTAGGAATAAAAGGAGATATCAAGAGTGATACAGTAACAGTAGCAGATTTTAACACTCTACTGACATCAATGGATAAATCTTCCAGACAAAAAACCAACATGGAAACAGTGACCTTAAATGACACACTAGACCAGGTGAATTTAATTTATATTTATAGAACATTTCATCCCAAAAGAGCAGAATATAAATACTTTTAAAGTGCATATGGAACCTTCTTTCGGATAGACCACGTGTTAGGGCACAGAAGTCTTAACAAATTCCAGAAGATTAAATTCATATTGCATCTTCTCTGACCATAATGGTATGTAATTAAAATCATTTATAATAAAAATATGAAAAACACTCAAACATATAAAGTTAAATAATATGTTGCTGAACAATGAATGAGTTAACTATGAGATCAAGGAAGAAATCTGAAGTTACCTTGAGACAAATGAAAATGAACACACAACAATCCAAATCTATGGGACACAGCAAAAGCAGTTTGAAGAGGGAAATTTATAGCATTAAAGACCTACCTCAAGAAGCAAAAAAGTCTCACATAAACAATCTAAGCCTACCCCTAAAAGAACTAGAAAAAGAACAACAAACAAAATCCGTAGGAAATAGAAGAAAGGAAACAAAGACTGGACTAGAAATAAATGACAGAGACTACAAAGCAATGAAAAAAAATCAATAAAACCAATAGCCAACAACACTTTAACCAGACTCTTAAGAAGAAAAAAAGAGAAAACCCACATAGATAAAATCAGAAATGAAATAGAAATTACAATTGACACCACAAATAATGCAAAGGATTTTAAAAAATACAATTAACAGCTATATGCCAACAAATTAGACAACCTGGAAGAAATGGATAAATATCTAGAAGCATACCATCTTCTGAAACTGAATCAGGAAGATTCAGAATACCTGAATAGACCAATTGCAATCAATGACATCAAAGTGGAATTCAAGAAACTCCCAGCAAACAGAATTCTTGGACTTGAAGTCTTCACAGGTGAATGCTACTAAATATTTGAAGGAGAAATCACAACTATCCTTTGCAAACTATTACAAAAAAATATCAAGAGGAGGGAAGACCCCCAAGCTCATATTTTTGAGGCCAGCATTATCATAATTCCAAGACCAGACAAGGACACTACAAAGAAAATTATAGGCCAATATCCCTGATAAACATAGGAGGTAACATCCTCAACAAAATAACAGCAACCTGAATTCAGCAACACATTAAAAAGATTATCACCATCATCAAGTGAGATTTATTCTGGGGATGCAAAGCTAGTAAAATATTCACAAATCAATAAACATAATATACCACATGTACAAAACTAAAGATAAAAATCACATGGTTATATCAAAAGATACAAAAAAGCATTTGATAAAGTCCAGGACCCATTTATGATTAAAAACTCTCATCAAAGGGGGAATAGATAGATTATACCTCAATTTTAAAAAAGGCCATGTATAACACACCTACAGACAATATCATACTCAATGAGAAAAAATAAAAGTATTTCCTTTAAGATCAAGAACAAGACAGGGAATTAGCTTTCACCACTCTTATTCAACATACTACTGGAACTCCTAACCACAGGAACTAGACAAGAAAAAGAAATAAAAGGCATCTAAATAGGAAAAGGAGAAATAAAACAGTCATTATTTGTAGATGATATGATACTGCATATAGAAAACCCTAAAGATTCCACCAAAAAACTACTCAACATAATGAATAAATTCAGTAAAGTATCAGACTATAAAATAAATATCTAGAAATTGGTTGCATTTTTATAAAGCAATAATGAACTATCAGAAAGAGAAAAAAATCCATTTACAATTGCATCAAAAATCTAAGTTATTTAGAAAAAAATTTACCCAAGTAGATATAAGTCTTGTACTCAGAAAATTATAGTATAATGGAAAATAATTGAGACAGATACTAATAAGTGGAAACATATACCATATCCATATACCATGAATAAGAAGAATTAACATTAAAAGGTCCATACTACCAAAAGTAATTTATAGATCAACAAAATTTCTGTTAAAATACCTATGGTGAATGACACAGAACTAGAAAAAAATATAGTCCAAAAATGTCTATAGAATCACAAAAGACCCTAAATATCCTTAGCAATATTGAGAAAGAAGAACAAAGTTGTAGGCATCACAATACCTGATATCAAACTATACTACAAGTCCATAGTAAACAAAATAGTATGGAACTGGCATAGAAACAGGCAGACAGTTCAATGGAACAAAAGAGACAGCCTAGAAATAAACCCACACCTTTATTGTCAATTAATATTTGACAAATGAGGCAAGAACATACAATCAGGTACAGACAGTCTATTCACTAAATGGTGTTGGGAGAATTGTATGGATAAACAGAAAAAATGAAATTAGATCACCTCCTTATACCATATGCAAAACTCCAAATGAATTAAAGACTTAAATGTAAGTCTTTAAACCATACAAATCCTAGAAGAAAAAATAAATAGTAAAATCTTGGACAATTCTCATAGCAAGATTATTTTCTTATATATCTCCTACAGCAAGGTAAACACAAAAATAAAAAGTGACTACATCAATTAAAAAACTTTTGTACAGCTAAGGAACTATCAGAAAAATTAACAGACAATCTACTGAATGGGAGAACACATTCATTAATGATACATCTGATTTGGGGTTAATTTCGAAAAAGTTTTAAAGAATGTATACAACTCAACACCAAAAATAACCCCAAACAATTGATTTAAAAAATGAGCAAATGACCTGAATAGGCACTTCTCCAAAGAGGACATACAGATGGTCAACAGACATATGGAAAGCTAATTAAAGACTTATCGTCAAAAAGAAATATGAAATTATATACATTTAAGCATGCTTAAAAATTTTTACAAAATGTGAGCTTTTGAAATGAAAATTTTTGAAAAATTTTTTAGAAATAAATGCATTTTGAATGCTAAGTTATAGGAAATATATTTTGAGAACAAATTCAAACTAATAAAGTTTGGACTTCCCATCAAGATGGCAGCACAGGGAAACACAACTTGCTTCCTCCCACAACCACATCAAAATTACAACTAAAATATGGAACAACCATTACTTAGGGCCATCAGAAATGGAATTAAATGGAAGTCTGACAACTATGGAATCAAGGAAAGCCCACCCATCCTGACTGGTAGGAGGGGGAGGAGACGTGGTACAGGCTGGTCCTGCATCTATGTGTGGTGGATAAAAACTCAGGAGGGATATCTTGGGAGCAAGGAGTCCCAGTCCCACAACAGGCCCCCCAGCTACGGGTTCCAGTGCTAGGAAGATAAGTCCCCATAACTTTTGGCTGCCAAAAAAATAAAAAATAAAAAGCAGGGATTGAGTTGGTGGAAGAAACTTCTGGAGTCCCAAGCAGTTCCCTTTAAAGAACCCACACAGAGACTTACTTAGATTCATTCCTTCTGAGCTGCAGCCCCAGGTAGCAACTTGAAAGGCATCAGCAGCATAGAGGGAGGAACTGAAGTACCTGGCATCAAGGCGGGAGCTCTCAGACAGAAAGATGGGTAGAATCCATTGTCCCATTTCTGAGCCCTCCCACAAAGAGCCACAGAGTCAGCAGGAACATGTCATAAGTGAGACTCTATTAAACTGGCTAAGATGCTTTGCCTGGCCCTGGAGATCCCTTGGGAGTCCTGTCCCACCGAAGTTATGGGCTCACCCAAGCTGTGAATAGTGGCTTTTCCATGTGAATGAATGGTTTGGCTTATGCTTTACAACTTCCTAAATCCTGTCAAACAAGCAACAGCTGGCTTCAATGAGCTCCCTGCTCCTGTATCTCTCACTAAACAGCCCCTGGCAGCACTAGCACCAGCCAGCCTAGATTCACAGGTTGTCTTCATCCTGGAATCTCCAAGCCTAGCACAAGTAGCTGTCATCTCAGATTGCTTTACGACAGAAGATTCGGTGCCACTAGACCTTACAGGACACCTACTACATTAGGCTGCACTACCAAGATGGAGAGTCATAACAACTCTACTAAATACACAGAAACGAACACAGGGAGGCTGCCAAAATGAGGATACAAAGAAACATGACACAAGTAAGTAACAGATCAAAACTTCAGAAAAAGAACTAAACAAAATGGGAATAAGTCTATCAAATGCAGAGTTCAAAACACTGGTTATAAGGATGCTTGGGAATTTAGTGAGGACCTCAACAGTATAAAAAAGATTCAGCCAGAAATGAAGGATACACTAATGAAAATAAAGAACAATTTACAGGGAATCAACAGTAGAATGGATGAAGATGAGAATCAAACATTAGGAAACAAACAAACAAACAAACAAAAAAACCCCCAACCAATCAGAACAACGAGAAGAAAAAAAGAATCCAAAAAACTGAGATAGTCTAAGCACCCTGTGGGACAACTTCAAGTATTCCAACATTAGTATCATATGGGGGGCCAGGAGAAGAGAAAGAGCCAGTAATTTTGCATCTATCTGAACAAATAATGAAAGAAAACTTCCCAAATTTTGTGAGGGAAATAGACATGCAAGTCCAGGAAACACAGCGAGTCCCAAACAAGATGGATGCCAAGAGACCCACTCCAAGACACATTATAATTATAATTGCCAAAGGTTAAAGGTAAAGAGAAAATCTTAAAAGCAACAAGAGAAAAGAAGTTAGTTACCTATAGGGGTCTTCCCATAAGACTGTCAGCTGATTTCTCAAAAGAAACTTTGTAGGCTAGAAGGGTTTGGCAAGAAACATTCAAAGTCATGAAAAGCAGGGACCTATAGCCAAGATTGCTCTACCCAGCAAAGCTATCATTTACATTGAAATAAAAGATAAAGAGCATCCCAGACAAGAAAAATTAAAGGAATTCATCATCACCAAACCATTATTGTATGAAATGTTAAAGGGACTGGCTTAAGAAAAAGAAAATCAGAACTGTGAACAATAACATGGCAATAAATACATATCTATCCACAATTGAATCTAAAAAACAAAACAAAACAACAAACTAATCAGACAGGAAGAACAGAGACAGAATCATGGATACAGAGAGCATTTGGATGCATGCCAGATGAGAAGAGGTGTGAGGGAATGAGTGAAGAGGTGAGGGGATTAGGAAGTACAAATTGTTAGTTACATAATAGCCATTGAACTGTGAAGTACAGTATAGAAAACGGAGCAGCCAAATAGCTTATAGGCATGCCCCATGGACATGAACAATGGTGTAGGGACTGCCTGAGGTAATGCGTGTTGCTGGGTGGAGAGGGACAAAGGAGGAAAATTGGGACAACTGTAATATTATAATCAATAAAATATAATTAAAAATAAAATCAATACAGTTTGACAAATGGCTTATCATTCTGGAAAGGAACTCTGACATGGGCACATAAAGTGTTACTTTAATTTCTCCAAACTTACAAACTGAATGCCAGCCTGTGAACCAAAGGGCCACCGGTTCCATTCCCAGTCAGGGCACGAGCCTGATTTGTGGGCCAGGTCCCCAGTAGAGGGAGTGTGAGGGGCAACCACACATTGATGTTTCTCTCCCTCTCCTCCTCCCTTCCCCTCTCTCTAAAAATAAATAAATAAAATCTTTACAAAAACATAATGAGAGAATATGATGGAATCATAATTCAATAATGTAAAGGAAAAGAATTTAGAATTTTATTCCAGCAAATTGTTACTTAAATAGAGGGTATGGAATATATTCTTGTCTACACAAGATTTCAGAAG
>PVKU01012157.1:0-37627 GCA_004027475.1 Anoura caudifer | reverse complement strand
TTTGCTTGGATACAAAGCACATGGTATTCTCTCATGCAAATTTTCTACCATTTTTAAAAATAATTTTTATTTTTTGGTTACAGTTGACATACATTATATTAGTTTCAGGTGTATACTCCAATGATTAGACATTATATAACTTACTAAGTGATCATCCCAATAAAAATTGTACCCATCTGACACCATACATAGTTATTACAATATTATTGCCTATACTCCCTACATTGTACTTTACATTCTCATGACTATTCTGTAACAACCAATTTGTACTTCTTAATCCATTCACATTTTTCACCCATCCCCCAAAACCCACTCCTATCTGGCAACCATCAAAATGATCTCTATCGATGATTTCATTTGAGTTTTGGTTCTGCTTGTTTGTTTACTGTCTTTTTAGATTTAATTGTTGATAGATATATGTATTTATTGCCACTTCATGTTCATATTTTTATCTGTTTTTTCCTTCTTCTTAAAGAAGACCCTTTAACATTTCATGTAATACCAGTTTGGTGGTTATGAATGCCATTAGTTTTTTCTTGGCTGGGAAGCTCTTTATATGTCCTTTGATTCTAAATGACAGATTAAAAAAAAGAGCATCATATGTAAATAAATAGTATTTTGTCAATGGTAAATGAATACCATGATTTATAATTTAGTGTTTATGATTAGTTGATCATAACTAAACTTGAGTCAGACCTCCAGAATTTAATAAATAACTTTTCACATTAAATTTTTAGAAATGTTGAGAATCTGACCTGAGATTGTTTTAAACTCATTAGGACTTTGAATACCTACTCTTTTCCAACCAAGATAGCCAGCCAGCCTCCTTTTAAAATCTATATATTATAATGGTCTTTTATTTATAAAATTTTATTCTGTTTCTTATATCAGCATTATATGACAATAATGTGATATTTACAGTGCTAATGTTGACTCTGATTATATCAACTAAATTGAACATAAAATTCCACTTAATCATGAAGGCTAATTTATCATAGAGACCCAGCACTAACTACTGATGTCAATTTCTATGTGACTATATTTTTATTTTTTATTGTTGCTCAAGTACAGTAGTCTCCATTTTCCCCCACCACCACTTTCCCCCTCCCACCTACCCCCACCTCATATCCTCAATCCTACCCCTCTTTGGCTTTGTCCATGGGTTCTCTCTATATTTCTAAAATAAAATGAACAATTCTTTTTTAAAAAGTAAAACTATGGTCAACAACGAAATATGTTCAAATCTGGTAAAATAACCAGATTTTATGTTCAAAAATTAGAAATAAATGATTTACCACCTGGCTTATTTCTCTTAGCATTATGCTCTCCAGTTCCATCCATGCTGTAGTAAAAGGGAGCAGCTCCTTCTTTCTTTCTGCTGTGTATTATTACATTGTGTAAATGTACCATAGCTTTTTGATCCACTTGAAAGACGAAAACCATATGATATCACCTATCAGTGGAACCTAATCAACAAAATAAACAAGCAAGCAAAATATAACCAGAGACATTGAAATAAAGAACAAACTGACAGTAACCAGAGAGGAGAGGGGAGAGGGATAATGGGGGAAAATAGTGGAAGGGTCATTAAGGAACATGTATAAAGGACACATGGATGAAGCCAAAGGGGATAGGTTCAAGGGTGGGAGGTGGGGATGGGTACAGGGGACCATAGTGGGGTGAAAATGGA
This sequence comes from Anoura caudifer, assembly GCA_004027475.1. Classification (NCBI taxonomy): domain Eukaryota; kingdom Metazoa; phylum Chordata; class Mammalia; order Chiroptera; family Phyllostomidae; genus Anoura; species Anoura caudifer. The sequence goes on along the minus strand of PVKU01012157.1, from coordinate 35,937 downwards.
GACAACTGTACTTGAACAACAATAAAAAAATAATGAAATAAATGTTTTAAATTTATATAATATTTTCTTCTAATCTTTTTTGTCATTTTCAAAACTCATACTTGATTTTTCAAATCTAACTTGATTTTTACTTGGCCTTTAACATTATTGACCTTAACAAACTTTTCATCCTTGTTTTTTTGTTACATTTATGCCATGATCAGTTGGCATATGCTGTTATATTCTGAGATGGAAAATTGTCAAAGAAAATGGACCTGAACCCTATGATGCAAGAATATTTGACTGTTTCATTATTTTCTTCTTTGATTATAACTATCATTTTTGTGGACATGATTACCTTGAAATTTCTGAACATGGCATGCTTTTTAATGCCCACATGCATTGCAACACATTGTTCTCTTCTGCCAGGTATACTCCACTAAAGGCACTCACTTTTCTGTGAAATCAGCTCAGAGAGCTTATTCTCTGAATCCTCCCTTCATCTTTTCTACACCCTGATCACGACAGAATAATCCACTCCTCTTCTCTGCTAATAACTGATTTTTTATATGCCCCAGCTCATTCAATGCTATTACTTAGCCATCCTAGCTGGAACCTTCATAATTTTAGGGTTTTTTTTTCAAATTCACACTCTTTACCTTCCACACTGTTCTATCAATTCTACCTTCTTTAGTCACTCTGAATTTATTTTGTAAGTTCCTTGCCACTACTATTACATCTCAGCCCTTAACTAGTCTACCCTTCCATTTTCTCCTTGTCCAGGCCTTCCTCCATGCTTTAGACAGGGTTGTAGTTTCAAAAATGCATTTCTTATCATGGGTAAGTTCAAAGTATTTTAGAAAAATACATGGGATGTTTCACAATGTGGCATCTTGTTTTCTATCTTTCTATTCACTACACAGTTTATAGTCTGTACTCCAACACACCAAATTTACTACAATTCTGTAAATGCCTGTGGTAGTTTATATTATGGTTCATAATTATTCATTCTCTTTCTTTCCAAAAAGAGATTATAACCCCTACTCATTTTCATATGCCCACTAATATTCTTGAGAGAGAAATATGTAGTATATTGATCACTACCACATTGATTTAGAGCTCAGCCTTGTGACTTCCTTTGGTTAAGAGGATGTGGAGATGTGACACATGCCACATCTGAACCAAAGCAGAAATGTGAGTGCATTATTTGGCTCACCCTCTTGCTCTTCCTTTTACCGTGAGAGTGGGAATGTCCCACACTGGGCTGCTCCTCTAACCTGGTGCCTGAATTAGGAAGTCTGACAGCAGAGATGAAAAAGATTTGGCTCACCCATCCTGTTTGCTCTAATGAAGGTATCTTTTCCTCTTTCTTCACTGGAAATATTTCTAATACTTCAAGCACCACTAAAAATTCTTTTTGAAGCCTTCCTTCAAGTGGAAATTTATAGCTTTTCCAACACTATTCCATAGCACCAATCACACTGTATTTTAATTATTTACTTACATGTGTGTTTCAGTCTCTTCAACCAGAATGTGACTGTGAAGGTAGAGGCTGTCATTTTTTAATAAATCATCTTCAGTGGCAAAAAGTAATTCTGGCAAATGCTAAGGGTTCCACAATTTGTTGAATTAACATTACAACTGCTAATATGGAATGAAGAGATAAATGTTTACCTCCAGAAGTTCCACTAGTTGGCAGTCTTTCCATGGAAGGCTTTATATGTTGTGATTGCATTAGCATGATTAAATGATTCCTTTTGAAAACACTTATATAGCACTTACTATGTACTATGATTTATTATAAATTCTCAAAAAAACATGTGTTAATTTTGGAAACAGCCCTATAAAACAGCCATTATTATCCTTATTTTCAGATAAATTTGCCAAGACAAAGAGATTAGTTTGTCCAAGTATTCAGGGATAAAGCAGGCATTTCAAACTCAACATTCTAATATCAAAGCCCATGGGTTCAATCACAAGTCTGGCAATGCTAATAATTTAAGGCCTCAATTTTCTCATCCTTATAGAGGAAGTGTAAAATCAGATACTTCCCATGCAAAAGTCTGTAATGACTAAAGACCAAAGTGAAATGCATTCCAGTAGCTAACGTTTTAAGTTTCTGTATGAACATTTAATCCTGTGGTAAGTGTGCCATGGCTCTGCCACTCTTCAGGGGGCCATGCATCTGTGAATGAGGTTAGGTGGTGACCCACCACCCCACAGTTCAGGCCATTCTGTCCCTTTGAATTCACATGGCTTCTAGGAACTAAGAAAAGGTCTTCAGAATGGCTTCTGTTTACTTGAGAAAGATCAAACAACTAGTTAGTGAGTGTGAGAAATGTTATTCAATTTCTTGATGGAATAGCAAAGGTTAATGGAAAATGGCAAATCTAACAACACATGTTCTCTAAAAATTCACCTATTCACAGAAAAATTTCTCATTTGTCCGAAAATATCTCTATATTCCTAAAATGAATATGAGATTTGTTCATTTTAACATGTTTTGAAATAAAGCATAATTGTATTTTATATGTAGCCAGAAGCTAGAACATTTGAAAAATCCCAAGCATTAAAAGAAATGTAAGGTCATAGAAGTGAGACTATTACTGTTGCCTCCTAGGAAATTAAAAATGTACTAAAGGAAAAAGAAGAAATACCTTAATATTAAGAGAGTGCTATAAAGGAAATGATAATTTGATTTACTTAAATGAGTGCAGACACCGCTTTTGCTCATTGCACAATTGTGGTTTTTAAGCACGCAGTTGTGCATATTTTAAAGAAAACTGTAGCAACATATATTTGAGAGAGAATACATTAACTTATTTATTAATTAAAAGTAGTCTAAAGTTACTTAAAGTCATTTCTTTGTCTATATTGTCTATTTTCTGTCCCACCAATGTGTGAGGTATCTCTCTTCATTTCACTACCCAGAAATTGTGTAGGCAATTAGGGGAACATGTTATTTACAAAAGCTAACTAGTTGAATAAGTCAAACCAATAATCTTTTACCCCTAGGACTCTGACTCATAATCGGAGGGAGTTATTAGGTAAAAGTTCTCTATTGAAATTTCACACACTTCATTCTATACTATAAATCCACCTCAGAGAATTTGAAACAAAAATTTTTAATTCTCATTATAAAGAGTAACCAATACTAAAAACATCTTTTTGATTTTTTCTTTAATCCAAAAGGGAGATCCATTAGTAGTCATATTTAGGCTCATACCAATTGCTGGAAACTTGTGCTTATTTAAAATAAAACTATACAAATTCACACAAAAGCTATGAGTCTACTACAATACATTTATTTTTTCTTCCTTAATCCTTAGAGAAGAAATATCAAATGAAATTAATTTGTTTTCATGTAAATCATCCCTTCTGTGTTACTACCATAAATGATCCATAATAACTTATGTTGGAGAGAATGATCTTAACACAAATATAATTAACAATGTGCAGACTGGGTTGTTCTTAAAAACTTTCTATGAAGGTCAATTGCTATCACAGGAATTTTCTGGGGTTTTTTGTCCAAGGACCATTGGAAGACAGATTTTATATTTCCCTGTCAGCTCATGTTTGACTTTTGCCATTTATATAAATACAATGTAAAAAGTCATACAAGAGGTAATGGGTACTTCCAGCTTTTCTACAAACATAAGAAAGATGCAAGGACTCTAATATTCTTAGTCATTGACATTTACAACTGTGGGTTTGTTTTTAATACAGGGCAGTGAGCAATGTACTTAAAGCCTCAGAAAATGCTTTATGGCATACACTAAAGGTGAATCACATTTTTACTAGATTTATTAGCTAGAGGAACTGCAATCTCAAGAGGAAATTTAGCCAGTTTTAACCCAAGTAGTGCTTCTTATAGTTATTTCCTCTTGAATTCTCAGCAGGACTCAAGCATTCTAAATGTTCTATTCAGGGATCCTGATTTGTTTCCCCCAGCTGCTTTCTGCCACCTTGGGTACTGACAGAGTACTCATTAACAAACTAATTGATTTTTATTAATTATCTGTGGTATAATCTTTTCACTGTCCCCCCCCCAGTATCTAAGCTTATTAACTCCAAACACACACACTCACCCATACACACATGCACACACATGACAAAATTAGTCCTAAAGAAAATTTGGGATAAAAATGAACTCAAATATACAGATTGCTTGCACAAATCAAAATGTTAAGAAAAAGCTAATATTTATAAAATTATAATACTAAGCTGAAGAGAAACAGCCTTGAGAATACCTATTAAAATGGCTTTTAAAAAGTCCAATATTAGTTAAGATAGAATATACAGTTCTTATTATAAGATTAAGATTATAATCTTATCATAAAATTAAACTACTCCAATAAAAACATAACTTAGTAAGAGAAAACTCTTAGCAATGCAAGATAACAAATACTACTGTATTATCTTTCTGAAGGATTGGATATAATCTTTAATAAAGCTATGTCAACATAAAATGTATTATTAAAATATTAAAATCATAAAAAGAAAAAAACACTGAAAATGTTAATTCAATAGCCTAAGAGGGAAACAATACAATGCTACTGATTGAAAACATGGATTTCCGGATAAAGGTTTCCATATTCAAGTCCCTGCTCTTTCTAGCTATGTGATTTGGGGCAAGTTCCTTAGGCTTTGAAGCCTCAGATTCCTTTTTTATGCAATATTGGAATAATAATAGTACCTAGTACATTGGGTTATTATTCAATGAAGAAGAAAATGCTTAGTACCATTCCTAACACATAATAAAGGCTTAATAAATGATGCATGTGGGATAAGTATACATTATCTTTTTTATTATTTAGTCCTGGATTTATTGATGTACAAACATCAACTTTGTAGCTTATTTTATACTGCTTTTAAAAGAAAGTTATTCTAAATTTTTAAACTTTATCCAATATTTTATGTTGAGTCTTTCACAAGGTGAAATCACAAATTTAATTAAGTTGGTCCTTACGCCCCTCCTCCAACCACACAGAAAACTCTCCATCTTTCTTACTACCCTAGGTAGCATGGCTGACTTCCACATTGGCCTCTTTAGTTTGTCCTTTTTATCACTTCTCACATCCAACGACCAGTGGAATCAAATTATTTTTTTTCCTGTAAATGTCTAGGCACAGTGTTATTCTCAATATTTCCATAGCTTTACCGCAGGCTATACACTTCTTATTCTTGTATATTGCCTTTTAAACCACTTATGAATAAGATGCCAAAAAGTATTTTCTTTATATTTAATACATACTACCTTTATGAAAATATATTTGTGGAATAAAAGTTGAGAAAAACAGAATCCAACCAGTGAAAAATTATCTTCTTCCAATAGTTCACGGATGATTTTTTGTCTGTCAGAACTAATACACTCTGAATCAAGCTTGGCCCCATATTTTTAAACTCAAAAATTTACTTCTTTAAAGCACCCTTTCCTGCTAAAATTTCCTATGCTCTACTTTATTACTCTCTTGCCAAAATTAATGTCAGAAATATGGTCTTGGTTAAGAAACAACCTTCAAATGTCCTTTATATTTATTAGTTTATTCAACTAGCATATGGAACAACTTTTATTCATCAATCTACTAAGCAAAGAATGAAAAATTATTTAAGAATCAAGATATTTAAGAATCAAGATTTTAAAAATATTTAAGAACCAATATTTAAGAAGCAAAGAACTAAAAAAAATTTTAAGAATCAGTATGCAACAACTAACATACTGAGCAATGTTTATTCAGGCAATCTACCAAGCAAAGGAATAAAAACTTTTAAGAATCAAGATAGTCATTTCTCAGAAGAAAAGGGGTCAATGGGAACTATCATGGAGTCATGGAGGAGTAAATGGCATCATACATGAACTTAGCAAAGCACAACTTTTCAAAACTAGACAAAAAATACTGTAAAAACAGGGAGAATCTAGTAACAAATACTCCTAGACATTATTCTAAGAATGATCTTAGTAATCCTAACAACCTATAGAAATATAGTGACAGGGACTGTTATTCTGAGTTTTGTAAGACAATAAATAAGGCACAAAAGCATTTGAAAAATCGAGACTATTTGGAAAACTGTGAAAACTTGGTTTGCCTGGGAAGATGATTCCTTTAATGGGAAGGAGGAAGACTTAAGGAGTAAAGTATGGTCAATTTACAATTGTGTGCATGGGCCATAAAAGTTTGTTTTACATTGTTGGTTGGTGGTACTTTAATTTATTTAGTGGGTATCTGATGACCCTCTTCCAGAAATGCATATGTGCGTGTGTACATTTGTGTGTGTGTGTGTGTGTGTATATATATAAACACATATACACACATACATATATACATACACAAACACACAATCACACACACAGTGTGTCCAGAAGTTATCCAGTCATGTAATATGAAAAATAGAGACACTTACTGAAGAAGATCCAAGAAACATTGTACATAGGACAATGATGCCTCAGTCCCCTTCAAAGTAGTACCTTGGGACCTCACACAGTTCTCCCAATTGCCATTAGTTGCCCCATCATATTTTCCTGAATCTCACTGATGGTCTAAAATCTCTTCCCCTTCAAAGGTGATTTTAGTTTGGGGAAAAGGCAGAAGTCACAGGGTGCCAAACCTGGCCTGTAGTGTGGCTGAGTCACCTGGGTGATTTGATGTTTCACCAAAAAACTCTGCATAAGATATGATGCATGAGTGCATGAGTGGGTGCATTGTCATGATGAAGCTGCCAATCACCAGTTGCCCATAGCTGCGGCCTTCTGAATCATCTGAATAATTTCCATGGAAGAATGTTCAAGCTTAATGTAAAATTTGATGCAGATTCGTTGTTCTACTCACTCAGTCATTTTGAACGTGACAGACACACAGTACACATGCTCACTCAATGGCATCTACTTCCCCCACTGACTAGCACAGTGAAGTCATCATTGTTCATGCATGTGCATTCCAGTCCACTCTCCTTTGGTGAGGTTGCCTCTATGTCATGCAAATAGTTCCCATTATATCAACAATGATTGGAGTTTTCCATACAGACCTTGTATACATCTGCAATTTGTCATTTAATCTCATGGGGTTTTATGGGCACCTGAAAGCCATTCAGTGTCCCGGATTAGGAGTTTCCGTTTAGGCAATAGGAGCCCAGAAGAGATTTTTAATCAGTGGAGTAAAATGATTACATTGTTTCTTTGGAAAAATACTCTAGTTGCAATACTAAGGAAAGAGAATAGAAAAGACAATTTTGCTGTCAAGAAGTGAGACATCTATTGAAATGGCCCAGATTAGCAAAAATGGCAAATTGGGTATATGTCCTTATCTTTCCAAAGTACCTTGTGTCACTTCTACAGACAGTATTATCAGTTTACATGTATGTTTCCTTACTAAAATGCAAGTTTTTTTGTTCCAGACTAGGAGTCATTTCTCCATATAGAATGTCTTAATGAGGTTTAGGGCATCTACATGAATGAGGAAAATCAGTTACTGGTGATATTTCTATAGTAGAAGCAATGGAATTTGGCAACTGGTTAAACATAGTGAGTAAAGGAGAAGGATTAGCTCAGAATGCTCCCAATGTTTGTAGTTCAGAAACCAAGAAAACAGGGTGAGAATTAAATTTTGTTAGATAACATAAATTTTATTTTCAAATGCAGGGTGGGCAACTGTTCTGATGGAAATACAGGTAATGTTTTCAGGAGAGTAGATGATACAAGAGAAATAGAATCTGGCAACAATAGCAAATAGAAGGTAGACAATATACTGGCAGCTGATGAAATCCTGCAGGGGGATCATGCATAACAAAAAGAGAAGCACAGATGAACTCCAGAAATTATCAGTATTTAAGTGACAGATGTGAGAGAAGGAACCACAAAAAGTAGGCTGAGAAAGGATGGTCAGAGGAATAGAAAGAGAAGCAAGAAACAAAAAATTACCAGAAGGCAAAGAGAGTGAGAAAGCCAAGAAGTAATGGGAGGAGGCCACAGCTGCAGAGAAGTTAGGGAAGATAAGATCTGTCAATGACTGCCTATAGGAAGATATACACTATTTCATGAGAGTGTTTTCAGAAGAAAATGCATAAGCCTGATGGTAGAGTGCTGAAATGTCATTTCACTGTGGGAAGAAAGATCAAATAATATATAAAACTTTCCCAATCAATTTTCATTGATGGTGAATGATGATTTTGAATAGTGGTCTTTTGATAAGATGGTAAGGCCAAGAAATTGTGGTTTATAAAGTGTTTTAAAGGATCTGTTTGGAGACTTAGATAAAGGCCTAAAGACACAGGAAAGATTAAACATATTTTTAAAAATTCTGAAGTCAGAGGAACATGGGAAACCAGTGTGCAGCACCTTTCTGAGACAGAAGGAAAGAAAGGTAGCTATGTAAGAAAATGTCTGTTCTTACACCAATGATTAAGCACATGTTAAGACATACATATTAGCCGATATTCCTGTGTAGATCTGTGGAGTTTTGTGATATCTGCATTTATTTTCCTTGATCCATATTAGATAGTGAATACCATGAAAATGAACAAGAATATACACTTTGCAACTCCTTAAGTAGTTATCTTACACAAGTAAAAAAAAAATCAATGAAATAGAAATAGGTGAAGGTTCTTCTGTTGTTGTTCCTGTGTTTATTTTACATATCATGAATTCTCATTTCTAGACTCACTTCAGAGTTTTTCCTTTTTACTAAGAATACAGACTCTTCATGTTATCCCACTCCTGACCGAAGTCCAATAAAGTGAAGTGGTCTTTATGTACACATATAGAAAGTAAAGAATCCTTTCTCTTTAATAAGTGTTCTATTTCCTCAGTACTCTGATTTCTAGCTGTCAGGGAAAAAAACTGAATAAATTAATTTTTACTAAGAGATTACTGATTGATTATAATTTAATTAGATACCAGCAGGAAGCTTTAACTTAGACAAGTATTTTTTTGTTGAAGTTGTAGGCTGTACAGGATGATAGGAATAACACAGGCAGTCCCTATATTTTCCAAATAACATACAGAGAAATTTCTACTCTGCTGGTATAGAAAGTTGGATCTAAATTCAATTATACCTTTATTTAAATCTTTAAAATAAATTATGAAGGCATTTTTGTATTAGGATGCAAATACTAATAACATCTTTATATAAAATAAAAATAAACGTAGTCTAAAAATTGGGGATGCATGTACAGCAGTCAATGTGTGTAATAAATTGATAATATCAAAAAAATTGAGAACAAGTCAGATGTGTGACTACAGATAAAAGTTAAAATCACTGTATAACAAATACTATGCTTCCAATTAAAAGTCAGTCTATTTAGTTATTTTCACAACTCTGACATTTATGTGTACTGCAAGATACTGTGAAAGAATATAAAAAATAAAATATTAAAAAGAAGGTCACACACTAAGGTTTTGTACTATTTTTTGGTCTGTAGATGGGTGACTTTTATTCAACTTTTTTCTTCATTTTCAAAAGTGAACAATTCGTGATCAAAAGAAATAAATTTTAAAAGTACTATAAATACTTAGGAGTACAGAATCAAGTAAGGCAAGGTGATACACTGCAAAGGCACATTTTTCCCAGCTGGTATATTCAGATCTAATTTGACATCCCTGTGTTTTTACCAGGCCATTTTCTATTTGGTATACACTCACCCTCTTACCACAGGCAAGACTGCTTCTAATCACAGGATCGGAATTAGCTAAGCTGAAATGACTCAACTCATGGCAAAATCCAAAACACATCTCAGACTGACCAATTCATATGTTACTTACCAATGAACTTTCACCCAATGTTAAGTAATTGATTTTAGAATAAATCCTCAGGATAACAAACATTAGAACATTTAAAAATATATCTATGGTTCAGTAAATAAAAATCTCTAAAAGTCTCAATAGAATCTTTCTTAACTTTCTCCTAAGTTTTGACTCCTCTCAAGTTTGATACTCTTGGAGGAAAAGAAAAAACAAATAAAACAAATTGAAAAAAAGTATGAAGAATGTATAGTAATAGTTATAAGATTCAGTTTTGTGGAACAATCAGAATGTTAGTATGGAAAGATAGTCACGTTACATAATTTTTCAGTAAGTGGAAGCACAGTTCCCAGTGTCGTGATGAGCTGACGGGTTTGCTTTTGTTTTTGTAGATTATCAAATACAAATTTAGAGACAATGATCCTAAAACAAATAATATACACACATGCATAACTCTACAATGAGATTATATAAAGTTCTCATTGAAAAGAAGATGCAAAAGAAAGTATTTTCAGTGGCAGGGAAGTAGACAATAGAATTAGAGAAATGTTCTATGTCTAACATGAAAGTGCTCTGACAATTTTGTCAGACAAACAAGATTACTATAAAAACTGCAAATTATTTTATAGTATTCCTGACTTTCCTTTCCTTCCTTACCAGGCATATTTCTTCTGTGATAAACTGAGATTTAGTGTAGTCATGCAAATAGGAATAAGCTCAAACCTTGCTGAGAATCACAGAATAGCAAAGAAGAAAAATCAATGATTCTAACTAGTTAGCTTTTTTGAAAAATGTTCACTTGGGCAGGGAGCAGGGGAATTAGACCTCTGCCTTTGCGCTTTTATCCTTGTATGGCAGTTAATAGTCCTATCACAGATCCAACAGGATCTGATTCCATTTCATGTACGAACAATAGTCAGGTGGTATTATGCTGCTATTTAAATTCTAGCATCACATTTTTTTTCTTCAGTGAGATCAATTTGAAAGTAAATTTATTACTTATATAAATAACTGTAGACAGTGACTGAATGTTCACTTAGAAAGACTGCTATTTACCTATTTCTCTATGCATTCCTAATTTCAGACACCAACATTAAATGAAAGGGCATTCCAATATCTGTGTTGGGGGGTGGTTAAAATAATCATTTACAACCTACTTTATAATGCAAGCCCTTTCAATGACACTTTATTACTTTTATATTATTTCCTCTTTTTCATTTTATTTATTTTAACAGTATCACCAAGAAAACTAAAAAAAAAAAAAAAAAAAAGGAATTTGGGGGAACTTCTTAAAAGAGAAAAGTGAAAATTATTTCTGCAAGGGATTTTCCCAGAGATGAAGACATTCATACCCCAATACCACCAAGTCAAATTCAGAACTGTGAAAAGAATTGCTTTAGAGCTCCTAGGTATCTGCATGATACTTCATCTTCCAGTGACCAGCAGTTCAGTGGCTGCCATCCAAACACTAGAGTAAAGGTCCTGCACAATCTTCCAAGTAAAGATTCTCATGATATAACTTTAGGCAACCAGGATGCCTGAGCCTATCCCAGTTATGTAAGACGCCATAGTTCCAGCACGATTTTAGGCACACTGCAATTGTTCATAGCTTGTTTAGTTTTTTTAACTTTTCAAAAATAAAAATGCTTGTTCAGAAATTAATAATTTCAGTGAAGAAACACAGATTTGAAATCAATAGCTATGTAGTAATTTAGACCCAGACACACACATAAATGCATATATACATATCCGTATGTGTTATATAACATAGACAAAATATGTAACAAAACATAAAATACACTTTCACTAAGGAGAAAACACCTGTTAAATACTACTTTTATTTCTTTCTTCTAGAAGATATGAGCCACATCCTAACATCCTTGACACTGTATATGTTCTATATATGGCAACATATACAGCAGGGGTTGTCAAACTCATTTTCACCAGGGGCCACATGGCCTCCCGGTTGCCTTCAAAGGGCTGAATGTAATTTCAGCTCCTTAATGGTTAAGGAGTAGTTACATTATACAGTCCTGAAATTATTTTGGCCTGTTGAAGGGAACAGCATGGCTGATGTGGTCCCACATGAAAATGAGTTTGACACCCCTGAATAAAGGAATGAGAGATGAAATAGGATAATATAGAAAACAGTAGCCATGGAAAAATGAGTGCATATTAAAACAATTATTTTAGTATATTTAATTTATTCAACAAATTTACTCCACACATTTTTATTGATCCCTTATTACTGACCTTAATGCACATATTTTGACATGTAAAATAGAAAGTTAAGCTTCTGAAATTGAGAAAAAGTCTTTTCTTACTAGATTTGTAGAGCAATTAGAAGCAAAAACATGCTCTGAGAGCGGGAGTTCTTAATATTTAACGTAATTCTAGAGTTATTTAATCAGTGGTAAGAGAATGACGAGTTTGAGTACAAAGTGTATTTATAGAGAACTAAAGAGTAGGAGCGTACTGGACACAATGCTCTAAGGGAAAAGGGAGTGGGAGTCAGAAAACTTACAAGCTAATTTAGTTCTAGCTGCATGATCTTGGGAAAATCACAACTTCACACAAAAGTGTAACCTATTTTAATTTTCTTAGATGCCTAATTTCATATGGGCCAAAATAATATTTGAAGAACATTACTTCTTAAAGTACTAGCTTATATTTATTTAATTGATAAGTCTGTATTTTATTTACAAAAAGCATATATGGTTTTTCTGATAATATCAAAATATTCTTAAGGGAATATTCACCTTACTTAATGAAATCTGCAAAAACTATTTGCCAAGAAGAAAGTTTTTCAAAGATGTAATACTTGTAAAATGTCATTTTGCATATGAATGCTAAAAAAGTTATTTTTGCAAGCTCTAATTCTTGGACTTAATTTTTAGGACATACTATTGATAAACTTACTTATATGGTAAGATACAGAGCTGCAGTTCTGTATTTATGAGAAGCTAATTTCTAGAGGTGGACTGGCATTCAAGACATCTTTATAAAAAAGCTAAAATAAAAATTGACTAGCTTTTTCTTTTTAATAGGCTTTATGAAAGCTGTTTTAGTTCATGATAGGAGAGAAAGAATATCTAGTCTGAGGCACTGAATCCCACAAAAGTGAATGTGATCTGTGACACAGGGATGAGGAAATGGAAATATCTGTGAGTGTGTTTTGGAAGAAGGAAAAAGCACGCAAGTGAACATAAGAAATCATGTTATTATGGTAGATTCATAAAATATCACCTTAATATGTTTAACAGAAATATCCCTTGATATACCAAATTTGATAATGATCCTTATTTGCATTTGAGAGCAATTCTGCTAAAAATTTGCCTCCAATATCAAGAGGCAAATCACTGTCATAAAGGGCTCTGTGTCGTCTGGATTGATTTGTGGAAGTTTGAACCACTGTCCCTCTTACTTGAAACTCCTGGAATGTCCTTGATTTTTTTTAAGTATTCATAAATTTCCAATATCAAATGATAAATATATTGACCTGAAACTGAAATAAATTCCTTGAGAACACTGTCAGAGTAGCCTTCTTCAAAAATTATATAGCTAAACCTCACCTTAATAAGGATTTGGTCAGAAACAGATTCTTCCTTATATATAAATCAAGTAAGCAAGTAGATGATTACATTCATGTGATTCTACTTAGCTCTTGACTTCTGGTAATATTAAAAGAATTTGTTTTGCTTAATTTGCATACACACACATACATATGTATTCTATATTTTTATATAGAATATATATGTGTCTATATGTAATCTCCTTTAATTGGTGTATTTTCTTCCAAACATCATAGCTCAAGAAATATCAATATAAACATCTTAAGATCATTTATCTTCTTAAACTGTTTGTAATTGAATGTGTTTCAGAACTAATAGTAAATACTTTTATTAAATTCACACATTCAGTTTTTCAGAGTAACCTCTTTTTCCTATCATGTACAGGTATGCTAGCTTTAATTATTAAATACAATAATTTATGCATTTGATTTTTTTAGTCCGTTAAAAGATAAGTGTAAGGATAAAACATACTTTATAGGATTGTCTGCAGTTTAAAAATCAGTTACCTCAAGGGAGTCAAAGAAGAAAATAAAATAAGACCCCTGTCTTTGAAGAATATGTTTTAGAAATTTTAAAATAACATTTTAAATGTTTTAAAGAACCTGGTATTTCTGAGTGATTATTTCACTAATCAATTTAGATATATTAAAAACAGAACAGTTATTTCTTTAAATGAAATAGAAGAGGTGAAATAGGAAAGTTGGAAAAGTCCTAAGAATAATTGGTGAAATAGTAAAACCTAGAAAAGAGGGAAAAAAGGAAAGAAAATTAAATGTCTCTTAGGAAATATTCTGGTCAAGTAGATTATATCTATATCTTATTTTATAGTACAAGTCAGGCTGAAATTTTGTAATGAAATGACCCTGACCTGAAGCCTCCTTTGTAAATGACTAGTGCCTTAATTATTTGCATCTGTGAACTCAAATGAACATACTTAAGGATATATCAATATGCTCATAAATCATCTGCAGGCGATAAGTAGTCCAACGTAGATAATTAGAGAATTTACGGAAGGCTTACTCCCTCTGTTTATCTGCTTATGACATTTGCGGTACAGCCCTAACAGCAGGATAATTACTAGATTTATTCATCAAACAAAATCACGCCTTCTGGGAATGCACAGTGACTCTGGTTTTAGGACTAATAAAGACATTTTTCACCAAAACTCAAGTACTAATTTGCTCAATAACTAGCTGCAATAAGCTTTTATGGAACCACTCAAAGAAAAGGCTTGGCACCAGAGGGCAGATAATTAAAGGTGCAGTATCCCTATACAAAAGGATCTGAACAATTCCCTGACCATATTAAAATTTAATTGTTGAATGTTAATTGAAAAAAATGTATAAGTCGCTTCTGTTCTCTGCATTTCAGTATGCTCCTCAGATCAAAAACATCTTCGTGACTAAGTTAGCAGCAAAAGAAAAACTGAAATGAAATGCTTTTAACACTTGTCATAGAAGACTCCAGTATTACATAAATAAAAATGAAGAGTTTTTCCACAGTAGTTACCCCATCTAAGGTAGGTATGCATTTCCTGTGGATTTCCTCTCCCTCTAGTCCATATCTCTCTCCTTTCATCCCTTTCCCACAAATAGAGGACTTATGGTCACTTAACTTGTTTTTCACTAAAAGTTGCTATAACTTTGTAAGTGAAAATAGCCCAATATATTTTGGTGATCTGAAAACATAAGTATCCCTTAACTGCATTTTCTTCATAAGTTTTTGAAAATCTGGTGTTTTTTTTTTTTTTTCATTAGGATTTCTCTCCTATTTTCACAAAAGGGAGCCACTTCAAACAGAAAAGCATTTTTAACCAAACTCCTTGAGCATTAATTAGGTCAAGTGACCACAACCCAATTTGCTTTTCCTCATAGAATTCTGTTTCTCAAAAGAGTTAGAGTAATCTTACTTAAACTCTAAATGTTTACATTACCATTCTGCTAAATAAATAGAATTATAAAGTATTTTTTTAAAATGTTTCCACATGGGACAGGTAGGGAGGTCTCCAGAATCTAAGCTTTTACTAAACCAAAGTCAGGAACCCTCAGACCCATGGGCTCACTTTCTGCCGCAGAGGAATGATGAACTACACAAAATGCAGACTTTTAAACTCATATTTAATTGTTTAATGTCATGGCTCTTGGTAGAGCATTGTTGCTTGAAAAATAAATTGGGTAATTCAATTAAATGGCTACAGAAGATACATCATATCAGATGTAGAAAGGCACTAACCCCAGCTTGAACTTGACGTCCCCCATCGCTTCACTTATTTGACAAATGGATTCTTGAAAATAATTGAAACACATGGCTGCCAGCATAGGTCAATAATACTTTTTTGCCATTCAGCCTCTTAACAGCTTCCATTTTTTTCTTGCACTGTGCCATTCAGGGCAAAGATTGCATTTGCCTGGTAAATCATGCAAGCATTATTACTAAAATGGGACTAAATGCAATGAAAATGGACTACATAAAAGTAATGGCACTTAAATAAAAGGAAGACCATCTACTAGGGCAAACACTAAATGTCAGAGTTAAATACTATATGACATTACTTCCATTACAAGCTCATATTATGCACATAAGAAAGCAAACTCACTAACTACAGCTGCATACGACATTTTCATATTGTTAACTTAACCAGTGTTTTCAAGACACAACTGTTAATCCAGATTTAAAGCAGAGCTAAGGAACTGCTATTTCAAGTTTTTTCTCCATCTCTTTAGGTATAATATTACATATAGGCAAAAACTGAATCACTGCCTAAATTTCTAATTGAATATCACTAAGATATTTAAAGAGAAGTGCTTGGTCTATTTAAAAACACTGGGGAAAAAACTCAATTATAAATAAATTTAAGGAAGTGTGCTTTTCAGATAACAAAGGTTTTGAACGGTGAAAAAAGGAAAATGTGTTTTAACCAAAAATATATAGACTGAAAATATCACAATGTCTTCTTAAACCTTAACTTTATTGGTTAAGACACTGTAAATGGTTAAGAGGGAATCGGTAGATAGAGCAGATGTGAAGATCCAAATAGAAGCAGACCTTTTCCGTTTTCCATTGGAACAAGAGACTACCAATACCTTAGTACTCTTGGTTTGGTTTAGTGTGAATTTTGATCATTAAAGATGTTCTAGTTTCTTAACATTGAAACCTGCAACAATTATTTCACAATTAGGCAAGACTTCTCAGAGATAAGAATTCAAAATGCCTAGGAACTCCTGCTTCCTTCCTGCTGTCACCAGCAAATTACTTAACCTCTTTAAGCCTCAGTTTTCACATCTGTAAAATAAAGATAAAGATAGTTCTCACCCTCCTGAGTTTCTTAAGAGGATTAAGACAGTGCTTAATGTACTGCCTAACAATAAAGGCTCAATAAATGTCTCCAGGCATTGTAAATAGTGTAGAAAAGTATGAATCCATCATAAGATGTATTTTTTTTTTATGACAAGAGATGTTCTTAAATGAGCATATGGGCATTTTAACACTGGAATCCCACTTACATATTCTCAGGCCATGTTTGTTTGTTTGTTTGTTTTCCCATCCTTTTTGAATCATAAAGCTCTTTTAACTTTCATTCTGTTGATCAAAATGTCTTTCTTTTTGAAATGATAACTCCTTGAAGTTACACTGCAAATATCAACATTCATTGATATCAAACTTCAGATGGACCTACTTACCTTCCTTTTTAGGAGCTCACTGCCACTTCAGGTTCTCAAAATTCATTAGACAACTCTTTTTCCCACTCATGGTTAGTCAGCACTGGGAAAACAAAGTTCCTAGGCTGCCTGATTATGGTCCACAAAACTCTCTGTTTTATTTTTTTAAAGAAGTCAGTCATTTGTTATACTTTTTTGAAGCAGATGCCAACCCACCCACACCTCCATTGCTCAGCTCCAATGCAGCCAGCCATTCCTTGAGTCTTTGGTGGAGCTGAAGAGGTGGGGGGAGGAGAAAATTTATGGAAGAGACGTCAATCATCATTACTGTTTTTGCTGGTTTATTTTCCACAAGATTTTGGTTATAAAATAAAATGATTCAGTCAACAAAAATTTAACAGATCTGTGAAACTGCATTTCAAAACTTAGGTGTTTATCTTGGGCTGTCAGTGAGCTAAAGCTCTGTTAAAAAAATGACACTGTAAACCCCAAAACACTGGAGTGGATAGAAAACAGAGTAATCTTACTTGTCAGAACTATTCCTCAAGCAATACAAAGAAAAATGTAAAAATAGCTAAAATTGCAGAAAGAAAGGATAAATCACAGATCAGAGATACAACTGCATGTTTCAAGCATCAGGATGATATTCTTGACACATTAGGGAGACCAATAAAAAATTAAAACTCACAGATTCATATCTGCTATTCAAGAGTGTCAATGAAACTAATTTAAAGTTATTAAAATTAATAAAATCTGGCTATATTTATCTTCATACATAAAATGTAGTAATTTGAAGTTATTAGCCTTGCATTAAATCATTAATATTTCTTTATTCACTGCCTACTATGATGTAATTTTATTTTGTATATTCTTTTTACACAATATTCATTCTTCAAATTTGAAAATTAAGGGCCATAATGCAAGAATATTTCTATGCACTCTTGCAGAAATAATATTATTTAATTCTATGACATTCACACAAAAACTAAATATGTAGTTTTTTAAAAGTCTTTCTTTAAAAAAAGAAATCAAATGGCAAAATTTGTCCCAAAAGCTTGATTTAGGCAGGATATTTCAAAATTCTTAAGGTTTACTTTTCTCAGTTAAGGATTATGGAAACAATCCTGGTAAGCCTAAAGGGTTTTGAATTCTGCTTGTAGAACATTAAGTAAACATGGGTATCTCTGGATTCACAAAGCTCCAATAAAACCATGTGTATATAATTAGATAATCAACAAGAACCATTATGAGATACATGTCAGAGAAAGTCTCATAATAAGCAGCCATATAGAAAGCATTGATTCTATCCACATAAGTCCTAATTCATTTAATACATCGACATCACCTAAATCTATAATGGTATTAAATCTATTGATGGTGTGCAAATGTTTTTTAAACCAAGCAAAAAAAAAAAAAAAAAGACAAATATGTTTCTATTTTTAATGTATTTTTGTACTATTAGACAGAAGAAATAGTTTTTACAAGACAAATTATGTTTTCCAATTAAAGCCTTCTTTTCTAAACAAAGTATCAAATGTTATCATTGCTACTTGGAAAAACAAAAAGAAAAACTAAAAGACCTTAAACCAAGAGGAAGAGTTGGTACTGAAATAAATTTTTTACTTACAGATAGACAAAACAAAGGAAGTAAAAGTCTAATTACATTAACAAACCAAAAGCTACTAACTCTGCTCTAAACTTTTTTTTTACTCTTATGGTTTATATATCCCAGGAGATAATGAAGCAATAGCAATAATGCTTTGTATTATTTCTCCAAAAAGATTACAACATTTGTGAGCTTTCATGAAGTTACAAAGTAAACATAGCACTTTATAATAGCAACAAACATTGAAACAATTTGATTCTAAGTCCAAAAGTTAAATAACTTAAGTATACACTTGCATTGATTTTCTAGGACTGCTATAACAGACAGGACGGCTTAAACAAAAAAATTTGTTTACTCACATTTTTAGAGGCTAGAAATCCAAGATCAAGGTGTCTGCAGATTTGCTGTCTTCTGAGGCCTCTCCTTGGCTTACAGGTGACTATTTCATGTTGTACTATTTATTACATGAGTCCTCCCATGGCCTTCCCTTTGTACAAACCCTCATGTCTGTTTCCTTAACGCCCCTTCTTGTAAGGAAGCCATTCCTGTTGAATTAGGGCCTACCCATGTGATGCCATTTTACCTTAATAACCACTTTAAAAAGGCCTTATCTCCAAATGCCTAGTCACATTATGAGGCACTCAGTGTTTACTCAACACATTGATTTTTGTGAGACACAACTCAGCTCATAACAAAACCTTTAAAATTTCCTTGTTTTAAAATGACATTTCTAATTTGGACTTGGTTTAAAATATATGCACTGATTATTGTGGTCCATCTTACAAACATCTAACTTGGTGATTTTCAAACAGTGGTATTTGTCAGCATCAGCTGGGGCTTGGTAAAATGCAGATTATGGGTGTCAGCCCCAGAATTTCCGACTCAGTGGATCTCGGACAGGGCCTCAGAATCCACATTTCCAACAAGTTCCCAGGTGGTCCAGGTACTGCTGGTCAGAGGACTACACTTTGAGAACTAGTGATCTAGTACAAAGATTCTAAAGCTATCTTTGTATGTTCCATAAAATGTTAACAGGGATTTTTACAGAAAAGCAACCAACAGTCAAATTCTTTTGGGCTAAGCTACATCTGGAGGTGTCCTTTTAGAGATTTTAATATATTACTGGCATATTAATAACATACATATTTAACATATTAAAATTTCCTATAATCCCTGCAATAAAAGAAAAATCTTTTAATTTTCTAAACTTACTGGACTATGTAACTCAGTTTACAAGTAACAATTCACATATCATAGATATCATTGGAAATATTGGCTTAACATCTTCAATTGTCTCATATCAAACCAACTTATCTGAAAGTGTGTTCTGTGGAATACCAATAGTTATTTTATTTAAGTGCTATTAGGTGACTCAGAGATAGAAAAATGACCTTCCATAGTTCAGTAAATTCTTCAGTAAAAAAAAAAAAAAAAAAAAAAAACCTTACTATTTTATTTTATTTTATTCTGAGTTTAACAGACTCACTTGAATAAGAATATATTTTGTAATTCACACTCTATGGTTTACATGACCTGAATAAGAGCTTTAGTAACCACCCTACTGAACAACAACTCAACAATATGCCCACTTTAGGCATTACATCTGTATGTTCACTTCCGTAATTAATCCTGAAAATACTTTTTGGAAAGACTAGAAATATAACCACACACAAAAACACACAATAACACATCTACTGTCATCTCCTGATGGTGTTTGAGACCAACAGACCTGCCATCAGTAAATGAAAAATGTAGATCAGTGTGGACAGGAGCAGCTTTCATGTTGTCACATGAAGAAAAAAACTAGGAAATGCATTCAAAATTTAATTGCATACCAAATCCAGACCATTTTAACTATAAAATTTTTACAAATAAGTGTGTTGTCATGCTCTTTTTTCTGCACAAGTAAATATTTTTTTCTCAAATTCTAAAATACAGAATCCTAAAGGAGAAAGAAATAGAGGTAATTGAGCAACAATTATAATTTAGGAAGTGTGTTAGTCATTTTACATACTTTATCTCAATTTATACCCTCATTACTTTTGGATACCTGTCTGGTCATTGTCATTTTACAGCAAAAAAGAAAAATCCCACAAAAAAAATAAAACTCATAAATTCAACTTAGCTGAACTAGGATAAAGGTGTGATAAACAAACTGTTCCTGCTGTCAATGCTTTCAAATCTTGTGAACCCAGGCTACTCAAGATGAGTAATTACAATATATGAAAAACCCTTTAACATATCCAAACTCAGCAAAGAGGAAGGCAGAAGAAATAGGAAACAGTAGCATGACTCTCATCCTTGAGAAATCAAGAAAGGCCTTTAAGAGTATCCCGAGGCACTGAGAGAGAGTGGCTGAGAACCACACTTCATGTGTTAAATCCCTACTCTGCTGTAAACAGCTGTGTTTACTTAGGCATGTTATTTACTGGGTTGGCCAAAAAGTCCACTGTTTTTTCCATGCGATGGCACTAGTAGTGCTTAGTTGTCTTTGACTTCATTTGAAACAATTTTGTTAGATTGTATTGGGACAGCGGTCAAATCAGGGTACATTTTTAAAAATGTATCAAAATTACAGAATTTTTGTGCAGTCATTATAATGTGGAAGATGGAAGAAGATATACAGCATTTTCAGCAGATTATGCTTTATTATCTCAAGGAAAGTAAAAACACAACTGAAACGCAAAAAGAGATTTGTGCAGTGTATGGAGAAGATGCTGTAAATGACTGAATATGTCAAAAATGGTTTGTGAAGTTTTGTGCTGGAGATTTCTCACTGGATGATGCTCCACACACAGTCAGGCAGACCATTTGAAGTTGATAGTGATCAAATCAAGACATTAATTGAGAACAATCAACATTGTACCATACATACTCAAAATATTCAAATTAATAAAGTTATTGGTGAAAGTAAAACACGTGTCTTATTTCACAGCAAAAAAGAACACCTGAATATTTTGGCCAACTCCATAAATGTGGATTATATTTGCAAATATACTTATTATAAAGCAGTTGTAAAAATCAAATTAGCCCGGGCTGGTGTAGCTCAGTGGATTGAGCACGGGCCTGCGAATCAAAGGATTGCCGTCCGATTCCCAGTTAGGGCACATGCCTGGGTTGCAGGCCAGTTCCCAGCAGGGGACGCATGAGAGGCAACCACACATTGATATTTCTCTCCCTCTCTCCTTCTCTTCCCCTCTAAAGATAAATAAATAAAATTTTAAAAAATTTAAAAAATCAAATTAGTTAATGTAGAAGGCCTGACTCATATTTTTTGCCTAACAAGCTTTTTATTATATTTTATCAGGTATATGGATCTGAATAAAAATATAATGACAACATTATTTTAAATTTTTAAAATAAAATTTACACTTTAATAATAAAATTAAATGAATTATTACATAACCAAATAATTTCACTGAAATATGAAGCTTCTCTAAAGTAAGGGTGAGTCATGATTTTAAACTGATGCATTAGACAGTATATATGGGTATTTTTAAGTAAATCTGAGTAGCTATAAGTTAAAATGTTTACTCCATTTTTAGACATTTTTCATAGCTTAAGTTTTTTATTGTTGTTCAATTACAGTTGTCCCAATCCCCCCCCATTACTCTTCCCTGCCCTACTTACCCCTCCTCTCATATGCAAACTGTCCTTGTCCATGGGTCCTTTATACATGTTCCTTGAAATGATCCTCCCCCTTCCTTCCCTCACTATCCCCTCCCCCCTCCCTGTGGCCACTGTCAGTTTGTTCTTTATTTCTGTGTCTCTGGTTATATTTTACTTGCTTGTTTGTTTTATTGATTAGGTTGCACTTACAGGTGAGATCATATGGTATTTGTCTTTCACCACCTGGCTTATTTCACTCAGCATAATGCTCTCCAGATCTATTCACGCTGTCATGAAAGGTAGGAGCTCCTTTTTTCTTTCTGCTGTGTAGTATTCCATTGTGTAAATGTACCACCGTTTTTTGATCCACTCATTTTACTGATGGGCACTTAGGCTGTTTCCAGCACTTGCCTGTTGTTAATTGTGTTGCTGTAAACATTGGGTGTATAGGTTCTTTTGAATTTGTGCTATAGGATTCTTAGGATATAATCCCAGCAGTGGAATTGCCAGGTCAAAGGCAATTCCATTTTCAGTTTTCTGAGGAAATTCCATACTGTTCTCCATAGTGGTTTCACCAGTCTGCATTCCCACCAACAGTGGACTAGGCTTCACTTTTCTCCACAACCTCATCAGCACTTGTTATTCGCTGATTTGTTTATGATGGCCATTCTGACTGGTATTGCATGTGAAGTGGTATCTCGTTGTGGTTTTAATTTGCATCTCTCTGATGGCTAGTGATGTTGCGTATCCTTTCATATGTCTCTGGACCCTCTGTATGTCCTCCTTGGAGAAGTCCTTTGCCTACGTTCCATTACGTTTACGTTTGCCTACGTTTAATTGATCGTTTGTTTTCCTGGTGTGCAGTCATGTGAGTTCTTTATATATTTTGGAGATTAAACACTTGTCTGAGGTATCACTGGCAAATATATTTTCCCATACATTTGATTCCCTTTTTATTTTGCTAATACTTTCTTTAGCTGTGCACACGCTTTTTAATTTGATGTATCAAACCATATTACAAGGTCACTGTAATCAAACAGCCTGGTACTGGCATAAGAACAGACACATAAATCAATGGAACAGAATAGAGACCCCAGAAATAAACCCATGTCTTCACGGTCAATTAATATTCAACAAAGGGGGAAGGAGCATAAAATGAAGTAAAAATAGCCTCTTCAACAAATGATGTTGGGAGATCTGGACATGTGAAACTCAACCACAAACTTACACCATTTGCAAAAATAAACCCAAAATGGATAAAAGACTTAACTATAAGTCATGACACCATAAAAATCCTACAGGAGAACATAGGCAGGAATATTTCAGATATTTCACAGAGCAATATTTTCACCAATATTCTCCTAGAGCAAGGGACATAAAGGAATGAATAAACAAATTGGACTACATCATAGTTTCTTTTCTAAAGCAATGTTACTCTGAAGTACTAAATGTCATTGATAGTCAAGAGAGAAAGCCATAAGAATAAAAATTTGAGGCTAGCTAACAATTCATTTTTTAAAACTTATTGTTGTTCAGTTACAGTTGTCTTGCCTTTTTCCCCATTGCTCACCCCTATCCCATGCCCCTACTCCCACATCCTGAATCACCAATTCAAAAGAACCTGCGTACCCCAGTGTTCATAGAAGCATTATTAACAATTCATTTGTAAAAGTACAGCAACCTAGTAAGGGAGGAGAGTGAAACCACACTCTTCACTTGGTCATTAGAGAAGTTCTACTTTGTTTTAAACTCACACTAAGTAAGTACTGTGGATATAACTGGTCAGAATATGAATAACTCCTTCCATCTATAAGCATCCACTCTGTAATAGAGAAGAAATAATAATTTTACAAAGGCCTATAATGTTAAGTTCCAGAAGGAAATTGAGTAAAAACATTTCCCCTGATATCAAGGAAAAGTTCAGGAACGAAACTGTCAAATTAGAGTTGAGTCTGAGATAAATGAAGATGGAAGGAGGAAGATGTGCAGATGGAAGAATCAGCACAGGTAATCACACAGAGGGAAGGAATCATATAAGGATGTACTGCACAAAGGAACGTGTTGCTCAGAGAGAGAAAAAATCCTGTTTTATGTAAAATACAATTATATCAGAGTGTTAGAGGAACTTGTTTGAATATACTTCAGGTCAGTTTGGGCAACTCCGAACAGCAACTACATGCAGCTGGTTAACCTTGTGCCCTAGTAGGCATTTTAATAAGTTTGACTTGTATTTATATGAGGATGGAGTGAATGCATGAGTTGCTTAACCGTTAGTATTAACAGTCTGAGGAATAAAGAAGGTGTATTTCAGCCTAGCACAGAATGATTTGTATATAGTTACTAGAGGCAAATATTATTTCATTTGATCTGAAATATTTATAAATTATAATTCTGGATTGTAATCTGTAAAAGTGTGAAAATTCTCAATTGTTGAGTGGGTAGGAGGACAGTAACAATTCTGTTCCATTTATTGATTACTTTGATTGAACTTCTCTTTAAACTGGGCCAGTTCTCCTCAAGTGTTATGTCATCCTGACAGACACTGAGAAGTTTACATGTTACTGTTCTGATGTGTATGCTGTGGAATTAGTCAAGGATGATTACAAAGACTGATAGCAAGTGCAAATCAAAGGATTTTCATTTCATTTTGAAAATGTGAATTGTGGCATCAGTCCTTATTATATTGCAGGAACTTATTTGTCACCAGTTTAAAAAATAGAACATACTGTTAGCATGAATAACTCTGAACAGAGATTTTCTAAATGAATAAAATAACATGAAAAAGGGATTTACATACATAAAATGGCCATGGAGAAATATAAAAATGTGACAATATAAATACACAAATATCAAATGCAGTGGTCAACTCTGCTTCTTCAGGCCTTAGCAAATCTGTATGAGAGAAACTGAGTAAAATCATCATAATAGAGTGATTATTTTATATGATTGCATATAATTAAAAGATCTCAATAAATAAGTTCCAACTTATTGCAAAATTTTCATGAGGGTAGTCTTAAGAATCCCTGATGATTTTATACACGCACATATATTTCCTGTGCTCTGTGTTCTAATGTCTTCCTATCCCTCCCTTTCTACAGCCAAGGGTAATGTACTAAATTTCCATTGCTATTGTAACAAACTATCACAAGTTAGTGACTAAACAAAAAGTGCTAATTTATTATCTCAAAGCTCTAGGTGTCGGAATGCCAAATGGATTTCAACTTGGCTAAAATCTAGGTGTTGGCTGCACTATCTTTCCACTGGAGATTCTTGGGATTTATTTCTTTCCTTTTCAGCTTCTAGAGCCTTCCTACATTCATTAACTTCCTGTCCCTTTCCATCGTCAAAACCAGAGAGTGCATGCCTTTGCCTTCGGCTTACAAAATACCATTTCCTTCTCTGATTCTCTTACCATTTTTTCCCCTTATAGAGACCCTGTGATTATCATGGACCTCTCCAGATAATTCAGATCATCTCCCCATATCAAGACTTCTTTCTTTTTACTTTTTGACCCCCTTCATCCATTTCTCCCACCCCTTATCTTAATCTTAAACTAGGATTCTTACATTAACCACATCTGCAGTGTAAAGTAACATTCACAGGTGCTAGACATTAGGATGTGGGCATCTTTGGCCATCATTATTATACCTACCAGAGATAAGATAGTGTTTTACCTTTCCTCTCTCTATTTTCTCAACATCTCTTAATGCATTCCTTGAACTACTGCAGTTGGACTTTTGCCCCCACCATTCATCTGCTATTGTTCTTACCAAGTCAAAAGGATATCCTGCTGCTGAATGTTCAAAGCATATTTTTACTTTCTTTGCTACTCTTTCACTTCTATTCGTTGATTCTTCTCTTCCTCCTCAAACAGTTTCTTTCAGCTTCCATGCAGCCCTCTTCTTTATTCCTCCAGACTTTCTATTGATCCTCCACAGTTTCTATCATGAACTCCTCTTCCTCCCTTCTTTCTCTTAATGCTGGCTGTTGTCCTTCACTTTGTCCTAACTCTGTCTATTTCCATTGACTCTTATTATCCCATCTTTAGCAGGGGTGTCCAACCTTTTGGCATCTCCTGGCCACACTGGAAGAAAAAGAGTTGTCTTGGGCCATATGTTAAATACGCAAACATGAATGAAAACACAAAAATCTCATGTTTTAAGTAAATTTATGAGTTTGTGTTGGACAGCATTCATAGCCATTCTGGGCCACATGTGGCCCACAGGCTGTGGGTGGGACACCCCTGGGGAAGCTTCAATAGGGAGCAGTCCCAAATCTCTCTCATTTAGACCACTCTCCTGGACTGATCAGTCATGCCGTTTGTCCACTGCAATGGACAAAGAAAACTTTAAAACCAGTATGTCCAAATGTAGGTAATCTTTTGTGAGAACCAACACACACCTCTCCCTCCCTTCTTCTCCCTGCCTTTTTTTTCCCCCTGGACTAAAGGCAATATCCTCTCCCTGGTTACCAATCCAGAAAGTGTGAAATCATTCTTGCACAACATATCTTTCCCCTTTTAAACATCATGTGTAATTCTGCCACATAATCACCAAATCCTTTTGTTTTAACTTTGAATATTTCTTAAATGTAGTCCATCATTAGTAATTTTCAGTCATTACCCTACTCCTAGTCATGGTGCATTTGTTCTTGCATTTCTTGCATTTGTTCATTCCATATCCTCCTAACTAGTCCTTTCTAATCCCAGTCTCCACACTGCTACCAAAACAATCTAAAATGCAAATGTGACAAAATCACAATACTACTAAAAACTCTTCTGTGACTTTAATATAAAAGAATTAATTCTCCCTTCCCATTACTGCCTCTCATCATCCAGTTTCTCGGGCACTATTACCTATTCCATGCTTCCTTGCTGCTCTGCCTTCAATGTCTTTCTTAACTACTATTGTATTTTCTTAATTCAGCTTTTTGGATTGTTTTGAGTTTAAATGTCATGTAACAAAATCTCAAAGCATAGTTCTAGAATACAGGAAACATTGAATAAACATTAATTTTTTTTCTCTCCTCCTCCTTTTCTCACTAGAATTTTCCACATACCAGTAATTTTCTTGAACACTGGGTGTTACTGGTTCACCCAGTTAAATTCTGATCTAGTAGCCATTGGCCATCTGTTACTTAGGGATAATTTCAGTACATTCCTCCTCTTTTGGATTTCATAAAAACATATTTTATTCCTAGGGATAGAATGCCAATGAAATAATGTCAACTACTTAGGGTGAAATTCAAAACTGTTAATCTATGATAGTCCTGGGCAAATTCTTCAGTGTCTTCATTTAGATAAACCTTTTTTTCTCTTTTTCTTTTAATTTCAGTCAGATGATCTATAACAGAATCACTGAGGTATCATATAGCAATACCATATAAACATATTATATATCCATGTGAAAAAGAAATTTCTACTTATAGAAGTTTTCCTGTTTCTTTTTAAAGAATACTTTTACACTTTCCACCACCTTAAATATGGCATTTCATTCCTTTCTTTTTTAAAAAAAACAATTATTTGTTATTCAAGTACAGTTGTCTGAATTTACCCCCCACCACTCCCCACCACCCAACCATCCCCATCTCCCTCCCCTAATTCCACCCCCATTGGCTTTGTCCATGTGTCCTTTACAGTTGTTCCTGAAATCCCTTCCTCCATTCCTTTCTCTATAACATGCATTGGGATCTCCACGACCCACAAACCAAACTTTTATATCATCTCACTTCCAACCATTTCTCGTCACTTCCACATCTCTAGCCTGGTCATCCACTTACAGCCTTCTAACATTTCTCAACCCAGCAACCAGAATGATCTTTCATAATATAACTGAGATTTCATCATTCCTCTGCTTCCTTTCTCTGAATAAAAGCCATTGTTTTTATACAAGCTGACCAGGACTGACAGGATTCTAGTCACTTCTATTCTTCCTACTGTGGCTCTCACTCTCTTTGCTCCAGCCCCTGGTCTCTTCACTCTTTCTCAAACACACTGGCACACCCTAAACGAGCGTATCTATTCCTCTCTTTTTCTGCCAGAAGGATCATTTTCTCTTCTCCATCTGGTCTTTTCTCGACCACCACGTTTCCATTTTACCTTCCTTCCCATCCTATTGGAAGCTGAAACTCCATATTTTTCCATCCTGCTCCACCTTTCAGCCTAAACTTAACAACATTTTATTTTACTTTTAAATATGTTTCTGCCTTCTCCTTATTAGACTGTAAGGGCTTTAAGACTATCAAGTCTCCACTTTTACTTGACATCAAGTGTTTCAACTTATTTTAGTAATTTTGATAGACATGGAAAATCCATCTGAATGACACAGATAAATCTAATGAGAAGAAAACAAACTTCATACTTCATATTTTTTCCCAAAGCTGACCTTCAATGACATTACACTGATAGCATAATCTGGAGATTAAATACCAGAATTTGAAAATAAAATTAAAAGGCATCAAATCAGTTTCATGGGCACATTAACATGTACAGGACAAAGGCCCCTAACATAAGGATGAACAAGGATTTTTCGGATATCTTCGTAGTATAAGAATGACATTTGCATACAAATTTGAAAAAAATGATATTTTTGAATATTAAATCTCTTTGTGAATTTTCATAAAGCAAAGTATTTAAGTTTTTTTGCATGAATTCTTTTTCCATTTAAAATTATTTTTGAATTATAGGATGGAATCTTTTTATGTGTACTCTGTCAAATATTTGCACACCATTACTAATAATCACTTTCTATATAATATCCCCTGCGGTACTTTTTCTATGTGTCATTTGAAGATCTCACTCAAACATATTTTATAGGTTACATTAATAGTTGGCCAATCATAATTATTCATGTGTGCCTTTCCCTTACAATTTATTTTCTACATGAAACCAAAGTATTACAGTTAAACTAATATCTGAGCAAAATGGAACTTCTACCTCTTAAAGTATTGTTAATTGGAAAAAACATAATTCAACAGTTAACGTTTGAATATATTTAGTTAGTAAAGAACCAGATTCAAATGAGTTTGAGATTAAAAACAGAGGGGGCATAATAATGACTGAAGTGACTTTTATAGATCACTTAACAGTACATGGAGAATTTTTAATCCTTCTCTCATCTCTTAAGAAAAACAACACTCATTAATTCTCTGTAAGCCACGGGTGTCAAACTCATTTTCACTGGGGACCACGTCAGCCTCATGGATGCCTTCAAAGGGCTGAATATAATTTTAGAACTATACAAATGTAAGTACTCCTTAAGGTTAAGTGAGAGCTCAGCCCTGCCACTGGGTGGAAACAAGGCGGAGGGCTGGATTCGGCCCACGGGCCTTGTGTTTGCCACCAGTGCTTTAGGCAGTCAAGAATCTATACAGTTTCCTAAGTATAGTGTGTAATACAGCTCACATTTACTGGTCCTCTTTCTGTCTTAGAAAGTTCTTTTTTAAAAATTACTATAGTTTAAACTAATATGTACATAACATTCTTCTGTAAAACTATGGTACTTGTAACACTTCTCATGGGGACACACCCACCTAGATATTTGATTCTCATCACCTTACATTCACAAAACTATCCAAATAAGACCTAAGATTTTATTGACTTCAAACTCCTGTTGCTAAAAAAATCTAGGGTTAAATGTCTTCATGGAAAAGATTCTGATGAAGTAAGTATTATCTCAGCCCCATTTTCTTGACTCCCACAATATATTCAGAATCAAGGAACTGAGTGAGCTCAGTCAAGTTTGGTTGCGTGCAAGTCTGTGGATTGTTAGTAAGTGAGCCCATACAGTTGTCCTAGATTATGTGGAAGTAGTATCTTGCAATACATAATTATTTTAATTTGTCATATTCTTGAAAAATATATTGTGTGAAAATCTATGCAAAAGCATATCTACTAATTAAATGACATTTACTATAATAGCAACTTTGAAAAGTGCTTTATATTGATTGCATAGACATTTTTAAGCTCTTTCTTCTATGAAAATAACCATCAAGTGTATTTATATGTATGGGGTTTATTCTACTAGATTATAGATAGTTAGCTCAATTTCTTTTCATCCCTAACCATTAGATAGTTCTAAAATACCTTTATTAAATGTGAATATTCATCTTTTACCCATACTTCATGCCATGATATCTAAGGAGACTTTGGGGAAAGATGGTTAAGCTAAGCTCAACAATGCAGTTAAGTTATTAGCTTGTATGTCATAGCATATGAAGAAAAAAGTTTAAATAGCTCTACCATTGTTCTCTACCCACATTCCTCCTCTAGCTGCTACAGCATACTGGGAAAATAGCAGAAACAAATAGAACCTACTCCCCTCATCAGGGAGACACTTGAAACCTCCAAAGTGCCCTTCCATCATCAGCATGTTTGACTCACAGCCTGGTCTGAGTAAAAGACACAGAAATTCCTCAGCCCTTGCCCAGCACATATCTTTACACTTTACACAACTCAAAATCAATTCCAAGACCTTTATTTAACCTATATATTATATCTACCCTTACAAATCCACAACTCTATATTATATTGTAGTAAATATTTTTGTCTCAAATAAATTACAATTTAAACACTAACATGAAACTACATTAAAAATGTAAAATTGTATTATATGGGATCTAGGTCCCAGTAAAAGGGGGAAGGCAAATTCAAACTGAGCACTTGGAGGAGAGTCTAACACATAGAGATTTACAAAGTATGGGAAGGATGTTAGGCAATCACAGGATTAGTTCAGTAACCAGGGGCTAGAAAAACATAAAAGCACCATTACCACTTGCACCATAGGCCTGAAAAAGCAGGGCAGAGGGTAGTTAGTTACCAGAACCAGTGAGAGAGAAAGGGGTCTGTGCAACAGGGCTGCCTGGAGGGAGCTGCAACCTGTGAGAAAGGGCTGCAGACAGCCTCAGACAAAATGCAGGGAGGAATTTGGGAGAAATAAACACCTAACCTCAATTTCTCCCTTCCCTCCTAATACTACTAAATCCCACATGCCAAATCCAACAGGAAGCTGCAGTGCAAAGAACCCTGATAATCTAATCCATTCAAATTACCTCTTTGGGTACAGAGCAGGGTGGAGAAGGACAGAGGGTCTGGAGGAGCAAATAGGTATCCAGCAAATGCCTTTAAAACACATGTGCCACTTCCATAAGTTCTAAACATAGAGAGGTTGAAAAGGGGGAATACTTGGAAAAGCTGGGTTATCATTTAATGCAAAATTTAAAATAATTCAAAATAAGTGCCTTAAATAAACTATTAGTCAAAATTATTTGTCATATGATAATTAACAGTAATATTTTCTTTGCATGTTCTTTACTATTTTGCATTCCTCAATTTCATTACAAGCTACAGAAGTTCCTAAAATTATGCCCTGACCTGTGTGGCTCAGTGGGTTGGGTGTTGTCCCACAGACCAAAAGGTTGCTGGTCTGATTCTCAGTCAGGGCACATGCCTGTGTTGTATAGGTCAGGTCCCCAGTTGGGGGCGTGTGAGAGGCAACCAATCGATGTTTCTGTCTCACATCAATGTTTCTCTCCCTCTCTATCTCTTCCCCGCTTCCCCTCTCTCTAAAAATAAATAAATAAAATCTGACAAAAAAAGAAGTTCCTAAAGCTCTTAACATGTAGAAAAACCTCTACAGAGCAGAAACTAAATGTTTAGGTTCTCCAAGCACAATACAGTTGGGGGGAAATGAGTTTGAGAGAATGTACAATCTCTAAAGCACTGAAGGATTTGATCAGATGAACATAGTTTTATTTTAAAAAAATTAAATACTCGGATGCCTCAGAACTTCAGTAAAAAGTAAATAAGAGAAAGAAACTCTGCGAAGAGCAGAGGGTAAATATGAAGTATTATACAGACCTTAAAAAGACAATAATAATAGCTAATATTTATTATGGATGTTCTAGGAGCCAGGCATATTCTGTTAGGTACATTTAATATATAATCTCATATATTTTAATACAACATTTATAAAAAGTAGAGGATTATTAGTCCCATTGTGCAGATAAGGAAAACAGTTTAGAGAATTTAAGTAATTGTCCAGCCCACACAGCTAACAACTGTTGAGGCAGGAACTGAACTTGGCAGGCTCTTTCTAATATCCATCTCACTTAAAAACAATATTATCTCATTATTTTATTTTCATTAAGAAAAGTTAGGTCTGTTAGACTTAATAAGAACAATAGCTATATTCTAATTTAAGAAGTATCTAAACTATAAATATTTGGACTTTAGGATTTGTATTCATAAAATCACAGTTTAATTCCGGCAACTTATGCTTTTCCTACTTTATTCAAATCTGTAGTTTGCATCATATTAGTTATATCATTATTCATATTAAAACTACATATGATATTTCTGTAAAACTTACCTTCTTTTTTACTTTCCAAGGAATAATTATTTTTCTTGATTCATTGGTAACAACTTTACACTGACATTTTTATAAAACAAGGGTCATATGTGTACATATACACATATATGTACATCTACATATATAAGCATAATTGACACAGTACTAAAATCAGAAAAAAATAATGTAAAGAGTTATAAAATGTCTTATTTTTGTGTCATTCCTATGGTATCACTAGCTATTTAAATCATGTGTCCATCTTAATAAATTTCCTTATACATAGTCATTGTATAGTTATAGAGCTGAGACACTGACACTCAGCTAAGCCAAAATATAGAACCTTCTAAAATATCTAAAATTACTTTAGAGATTGGGTGCTGGGTGAAAAAGCTGAAGGATTTTGAATTACAAATTGATGATAGTTACAAAATAGTCATGGGATGTAAAGAACAGCATAGGAAATGTTGTCAATAATGTAATAACTGTGTATGGTGCCAGGTGAGTACTGGAAATATCGGGGGGATACTCTGTAATGTATATGATTGTCTAAGTACTGCCTATGATTGTCTAAGTACTCCTAAAACTAATACAAAACAATATTGAATGTAAACTATAATAGAAAAAATTTTAAATTACTTTGGGTATTGCAAAAAAAGATACTATTGTTTTTGCAACAGTAAATGAACTATTTTTGTGATTTCCAATTGTCTTAAAATTTTACACACCAAAATATCACATGGTATAAACCATCAATTGGTATAACACAGCACAGTAAATCATGCAATAGATAGCTTGTAATAGGTTGTTTGCCTTGGCCCAGTGCTTTCAATGATGATGTAATATAAATTTATATGAAACATATTTAATGCATGTTTTTAAAATACATGTATTTTAAAAGTTTGGCTCTTTTTTGTACAAGAATGAAGCACACTAAATATTAAGCATTGTTCTTAATTTTTTCATAAAACACCAATATATCATTCATAAGAAAATTCCTAGGATAAAATGAAATTTTCATCCTTAGACTTTGTGGAGATTTCAGTCTTATGCCTTTCACACATCTTAATCTTCCATATATAATAATAAAAATCTTTATGATCTATGGATAATTGGACTGGATACGTATAATCAACCCTCAATTATTATTTCAGAGGGAAGAAAGAAATCACATAGACAAATGAAATGCTCAGATATGACAAGAACCACAGAACCAGGGAATTTAGAGCTGAAGAGACCTTAGAGATCAGCCACTCCAACCCCCTGATTTTACAGATGAATAAACTGAGCTGGTGAAATGAAGGGATTTTCAAAAGGTCACATAGCTAGGTTATTGGCAAATCAAGGATCAGATAGAATTATGGCTCAGGCTTTTTCCACAATGCCATACTGTCTTTTGAAGAACTCTTTCCAAGAGAAGTTGAACCAGTGACTTAAAGAGATCTAGAAATACTCCATTACAGTTTTCCAATTCTGCCCACCACATTATTTAAATACCTACCTAATCACTGAAAATCTAGCTCAAAAATGGTCATTGATTTTTTTAAGAATTACAAGAATACTCAGAATATCACTTGCCAATTAACTAATAAAAGTAATGAATTTTACAGATTAAAAAAAAATTTACTGTTCTTCAATTGTCTCCATTTTGCCATCACTACTTTCCCCCACCCCATCCCACCTTCAATACTGCCCTCCTTTGGCTTTGCCCATGGGCCCTTTATTCACGTTCCTTAATGACCCTTTCCTTCTTTTCTCCATTATCCCCTTCCCCTTCCCTCTGATCACTGTCAGTTTGTTCTTTATTTCAATGTCTGTGGTTATATTTTGCTTGCTTGTTTGTTTTGTTGACTAGGTTCCACTTACAGGTGAGATCATAGTTGTCATTCACCACCTCGCTTATTTCACTTAGCATAATTTTAACAATGTATTTTGAACAGGGACAAAAAAAAAGTAGGAGAACTAAAGGAAAACATACTTACGTTAATGTCCTTAAATAGGAAACTCCAAAGAAATAGAAAGGGATTCCTTCCTTCATTTATTTAACAAGCTTTTATTGAGTACTTAAATATTATGATTTCCAAACTTACTTTCTGATAAAATTCCCTACCACCACTACTCAAGGTCATAACGCAGTAGCCTGGCTGAGCCCAAGAATCTACACCCTTAACAGCAATTCTTATAGTAGATAAATTTGAGGAAACTTTATACTGTGCAAAAGGAATTCATGCTCCTTTAGTAATAGGATGTTTATAGAGAAAGAGACACTTGGCTTCATGGAGTTCACATTCCAGAGGTAGAGATAAAGCTACAAACAAATGATAGCCCCATACTGAGCCTCCATCTGATGAGACAGAAAAACTTCCTGGAATGTAACAAATGAACAATGAATGAAATTTATATAGACAGAGATGGAAAGAACATTATGGGTAGTGGGAATGGCATGTTCACACTTAGACAACAGACATATTATATACAATGAGCAAGGAAAAGTATATAGTCAGTTTGTGAATAAGTGAAGAGTTAGGTTTGGCTACACTTATAATTCACAAAGAAAGTAGAAGGCTCAGCAAGAATGATGTTTTACAATCAAATCATAAAGGATCCAAAGACAAAGACTTGGGTATCTTATCATTACCTTTATTGTTTCAATTTTATTACCTTTTCCTTATGATTCTTATTTTAAACTAACTTCTTAGCTTGTAACTATATTTTTGGCTTTCCTATTAGCACTACTCATGTTTAAACATGTGTCTGTGTCTTGAATATGTGTTAGCTTATTTTTTCCTTTTTTACACAAGATATCCTTTTTATAAAGCAAGTCCATTTGTTAAATATTTGAAAAAATAATTTATTTGAGACAATTTAGAAATATTTTACATTCTCTTAAATTTTTAAAAGTATTGTGTATATTTCACTAAAATTAATAAAGGATCTCCAGAATTATAGTTAAAAATACCAAAAAGGAAGGAAATAGTTTGGAATTTAAAAACTTTTCTAGCATATCATGAAAACAATAGCTTGCTTTTAGAGATTTTGTAACATAAAATACTATAAACCAGTTTTATATTTAAAAACAAATGAAAAATATGTGGAACAATGCTATATATAACTGATACTACTCAACTCTAACAGTTATCCCCAAATAATGAAAAGCCAAGATTTTTTTAAAGGGGGTATAAGGGCAAAAACAACCATTTAACAAATACAAGACTTTTTAATACAAAAAACTTAAAACAACTTTAGGGTTAATTTTACTTGTCAGAATGGACACACACACATACACACCCAGTGATAATATTCAGAATTGAAGATGCAATAAAAGAACTTATATATTATTAGTTGTCATGAAGAATCCACTTTAATGGAAATGTAATAGTAGCAAACAAAAATTTTAATATGTATTCTCTTTCTGCAGAAATTAGTTCTAAAAATA
>PVKU01012156.1:0-37621 GCA_004027475.1 Anoura caudifer | reverse complement strand
GGGCTGCGTTTCCTCCCGCGTCCCCCTGAGCTCCCGCTGCAGCCGCCGACCAATCCCGCACTTTTTTTTTTTTTTTTTTTTTGCCCCTGGAATCCTAGCAGCTACTTCTCTCATTAAACAACATGAGTCAGTTTTGAGAAAAAGCTCAGGCCGCCCTCCTCCCCCCGGATGACCGACCGCCTCACTCGAGTCCGTTTTCCCCGCAGCATCTGGAATGATCTCTTCTAGTTTTCTACGAACTTACTGCAGTGACTTGGGTTGCCAGGATCACAGAGGTTTCAGGTGTGCGCGTCCACGACGCAGTACCTGCATAGTGCACGGTGTGCCCACCGACCAAAGTCAAACGGTCCTCTGTCGCCCTATGTCAGGCCCGCCCTCTCCGCCCCCACCCTCGCCTTTCTGCTGCCCATGCCCATGAGCTTTGGAGTGATCCTCCTGGGGCGCAAACCGATTACTCCCTGTTAGAAGCCACCCGCGTCTGCTCATTGCCTTTAGGAGCGAGTCCAAACTCGCTAGCATGTCACTCGCCGTCCTTGTGCTCTCCAGCTGCATTGCTCACCTCTCGCTGGCCCCAACCCAGACAAACACCCCCTGCCGCAGACACACATCACACGCACTTGTGCATGCAGAATAAACACATGCATTCATGCACATCACACAAACACGTCCACACACTGTCACGCAGCAACTCACACAAGTCACATGCCACACATAATGCACTCTCATGCACTCATACCACACACATTTTCCCACACTCACAACACATCCCAGTCACACACCTACACCACACGTGCCATGCAACACACACACATCACACTCTACGCACTCATGGGCCACACATACTTGCACACCACATTCACATGCTTACACACCCCTGCTAATGACCGAGAGAACAGGCAGGTGATGATCCACATCATACAGACTCACCCCCCCACTCCATACCCACACCCTCACTGTCTCACATACATTCCACACACTCAGTACACACACACACACACACACACACACACACACACACACACAGCCTGGGCTTTAACCACATTGATTTACATCTTATTCCTGCACCCCAGGTCCAGGCCTTTCATAAGTTGCTCCTCCTCCTGGAATTGGCCTTGCCCCCTTTACCACCAGCTTGTCTGGACTCACCTCCTCCAGAAAGCCTTTCCTAATCCCCTAAGCTTGACCCTTCAGGAGTTGGAAAGCCAGAAGTGGTCCAAGGATTTTATATGAATCAAACCTAAGAGGAGAAGGCTTGCTTGATTAGCCTGGGTTAGGAAACAGGAGTCTATTTTCTGAAACTGTGAGATTTCTTAAACGTCACCTGTCCCTCTATGCCACCCTATCTATTGTTTTGTCACCGTCTATTGTTTCAGAGTCTTTAGCAGTAGAACCTTTCAAATAACAGGGGCCCGTGTGCTTGTCATCAGTAAGGGGGGACCGTTAGACTGGTCCCATGCCACAGCCAGGTTGGATGGCAGGGAACACAGTGGGTAGGCAGCAAGGGGAGCAACTTTCCAGAATAAAGACTTTGAGCTGGAAGTGGGATGGTAGGGAAGGAGCACGGACCTCAGGGCTTTATCATCTTAGTGGAAAGGCCAAGCTCCTAATCAGAAGTGTGTCTCGTTTGGAGAGACCTAAGTTACAGGGACTCACTGGGCCTGCAAAAGCCTCTGAGGGGATCTCCCCTTCTTGAGGAGGGTTGAAACCCACAGCGGGCAGGCTTTCTGGGGGTGGAGGATTGAGCCTGAGTGGCCTGGAAGCAGCAGTGATTAAGTTGAGCCGAAGGGGCTCTTGGAACTCAGAAAGAGAAGAGTTTTTAGTCCCAAATGCCATACAGAGGTTCAGAAGGATATGGCGCTTAGGAAGCCACTTAGGATCTTTCTAGAACGGCAGTGCCAGGGTCCACTGCCAAGCTGTAGAGGAGACTTATGGGACAGAGACCGAAAGAACAGAATCCTCTTAGGAAAGGAGGTAGTTTCACACATGAATAAAGAGAGTGGGGTCCCAGCAGGCAGAGTGACAGGGAAGGAAGGACTTTGTGGGGAGGAGGGATGTGGATGTAACAGGCACTGCATTTTGTCACCCCCTAGCCTTCTACAATTGGTACCAACACACTGTGATAGCCAGTGACTCCTGTTGTCACACTCTGGGATCTTGCCACCCCCAAAATTCTCCCTCTGATCTCTTCCATGTCAACCGCTCTCTGCCCTTGGTTTTCCATTCTTCAGGTGCCTGCCTTATTCCTGTCTCCACACTCAGCTGTGCAGCCTCTTTAGCCTCTGGGCCTCTGAGTGCCTGCCTGGCTCGGTCCCTCAACTCCAGGTCTCACTCTGCGGAGCGTCACATCAACTGCTTTTCTTCAAACGTCTGTAAGTTCTTTGCCCATTCTTATCTCACCATACTCTAAATCTCCAGCCCGAGGGTTCTGTCACACATTAATTCCCAAACCTCCAGGTTCCATCCTAGTTTCTGCCCTTGACTTCTAGATTTGTGTTGTTGACTGCCCACTGGCCATCTCTGAGTGGACAGGGATGGGGAGAGGGACAGGGGTGCTAAGGGTGAGGGGCGGAGAAGAAGGGTGGGAGGCTGAGGGCAAGTAACATGTCAGACCCGGTAGGCCAGCGTGTTTGGATTCCAGAGATGGAAAGTTCCCAGTCTGTGGAGCTCTGGGAAGTTCAGCTGAGAAGGGTGTGGGCTGGGGCTCCTTCCACCAGGTAAGTGGGACTGGTGCCTAGTTTTGCCCTTTCATTCCAATGGTCTTGTGTCCTCATCTTCCCCTTACCTGGTGGGGCCACTATCCTACAAGTTTGTTACTATCTGTGCCCTTTTCCCCATGACTCCTGAGACCCCAGCACACAGTCTGTCCTCTTT
Source organism: Anoura caudifer (assembly GCA_004027475.1). NCBI lineage: Eukaryota > Metazoa > Chordata > Mammalia > Chiroptera > Phyllostomidae > Anoura > Anoura caudifer. The sequence continues at coordinate 34,750 of PVKU01012156.1, read as the reverse complement.
GATGCAGCCTCACACTTCCCTTCCCACTCTCCTTGAATTCAGGCCTCTTATAGTTACCCTGGTGTTGAGAAGGGCCAATTGTCGTCTCACCATGCCCGCTGGTGAACCCGCTGATGCCCAGGCCACCCGCCTGCGTCTTGATTGCTGACTTGAGCTCGTGATTCTCCCGAATGAGCCGCACCAGCTTCTTCAGTTCCTCATTTTCCCTCACCAGCCTCTCGATCTGATGCCGAAGCCCCTCATAATTGGTGAGCAGAGACATGCCCCAGGGCAGCAGGAAGGGTGCCGCCCACTGGAGGCACCTGGAGGCTGCCCAAGGCCCCGGGCCTTGCCCGGGCTGGAGGAGGGCGCCAGGGTTTGCAAGTGGCAAGGCTGGCCCAGGGGGTATTGTGAGGTCAGAGGCTGTGCCCTCCTCCTTGCCCTCTCTGCTCTCATAGGCTCTGCTTTCTGTGCCTCCAGTCCTGTGCACAGTCCCTGCCTTGGCTTGGAATTTACTGACCCCGTCTCTGTCCGGACAACTTCGCTCTGTGAAGCTTCCTGTCACCCATGGCAAGCTAATCCCTGCCCTCTAGGCTTCCCCTACAGATGTGTTTTCTGTCGTAGCACTTACCTGGCTCTGTCTGGTTAGCTCTTTAAGGCTGTTTTACTCTGTACATTGATGGCAGGGATTGTGGGACTCCCCAGAATTCAGCAAAGGGCCTGGTGCACTGTAGGTGGGTAATCAGTGAATATCTGATGAATGAAAACTCATCACCCTCCTTTCTGGACAGGGAGCCTTTCCTTCTGATCTCAGGCACACCCAGGTGTAGCCTGTCATCCTTCTGCTGGGGACATTCTATTCTGGACACCTGGACACTGGGCCATGCTTTCTTCTGACCCAGGGTGCCCAGAGTCTTTCTTTGACTGCCAGCCCAGGAGCTCCCTTATCCAAGCACCTGGCTCCCTATGACCTGGAGTTCCCTTTTCTGTTGACTCGAGTTCCCCTCTTCCAAGTCCCCTGGCAATACCCCTTTGCCCCCATAGCTCTATCATTCTCTGGTTCCTGATTTTTCCTGACTGTAGACGTTCAAGAATCTGACCACATTTCTTGTCAGGTTTCAAGAACTCAAATCTGAGTCCTGATTGTGATCCCTTTCAAAAGAGCTACCTACACAGAGAACTTTGCGGGCCGGACCTTGGGAGTCAAGTGAGGTTGTGTCTTCGTGACCTCCGCTGGGTCTGTGGGCATCTGCTCTCAAAAAGAAGAGCATGGTGAAATCCAGGCATAAGCCAGAGGGCACACTCCTGGGAGGAGGGTGGGGGCGGGGACAGCGTTGAAGACCAGCCAGGGCTGCGGTCAGCCTGAGGCGAGCATTCTGCTTGGACCTCACAATGGGGCACGTGCCCCCACCCTCCTCTGAGGCCCTAGACTGTAATCCTGGCTCAGTCATCTGGCCCTGGGAACCAGCACCTAGATGTCCTCAGTGGAGCAGGTCTGCGCTCCACACTGTGCTCTTTTTAAAAAAATCCTTTTCTGAGGATATGTTTATTGATTTTAGAGAGGGGAAGAACAGGGAGAGAGAGAGACATCAATGTGAGGGAGAGACATAGATCAGTTGCCTCCCGTATGCGCCTCAAGCAGGGATTGAACCTGAAACCTAGATATGTGCCCTGACCAGGAATCAAACCTGCAATGTTTTAAAAAATATATATATATTATTTATTTATTTATTTTTTGAGAGAGGGGGAGGGAGGGAGCAAGAGTGGAAGAGAAACACCATTATGAGAGAGATACATCGGTCAGTTGTCTCTCACACGCTCCCAACTGGGAACTTGGCCCACAACCCAGGCATGCGCCCTGATTGGGAATCACACCGGTGACCTTACATTTGTCAGGCTGGCACTCAATCCACCCAACTACACTAGCCAGGTAAAACCTGCAACGTTTGGTGCACAGACCACGCTCCAACCAATGGAACCACCCAGCCAGGGTACACCCTCTGTTCATTACAGAACATTTCTACTTGGCTTTCCTCCAGCAGGTGAAAATAGGCTTCCCATCGACCTGTCTCAGTCCTCTTCCTCTCTGGGTTGATGCCATCTTTACCATCTGCGATGGTTTGGTTTCATGTGTTGGTTTGGCCAGGCTATGGTGCCCAGGTGTTTGTGTGAGGTGTTTTTTTGCAGATGTGATTAACTTTAAAAGAGATAACTCTCAATCACATGCGTGAGGGCTTGATCCAATCATTGGAAGGCCTTAAATGCAGAACATTGAGATTTTCTATGGAAGAAGAAATTCTTTTCTCAACTAGAAATCCCAGCCTGCGCTTGAGTTTCCCAGTCTGAGTTTCCAGCCTGCTGGCCTGCTCTACAGATTCTGGACTTGCCAGCCCCCACAATTGTATGAGCCAATTCTTTAAAACAAATCTTTGATTAGAACTCTGACTGATACACCATCTGTATTTCCCTTAAACTACTGTGCTCTTTCCTCCTAAAAAAATATATTGAGCACCAACTGGGTGTCAGACGTTTTGTTAGGAGTTGAGGGTTCAGTGCTTGTGATAATCTGGCACTGTCCCTGCCTTACTGACTGTGCAGCATAGCGGGGAGCAGCCATGAATTGAGTAATCACATGTAAATGTCGAATGGCCACGGCATGGTGGGAGAGGGGTCATGGGTAGGTCATACCTGGTCAGCTCAGGGCAGCTTTCCTTCCTGGAGGAAGCTGATGATGGAGATGCTATGGCTTCCTATTGTAGGAACAGCTTCCCAGCAGAGGGTACAGCCTGTGCAGAGGCCATGGGGTTGGGCCTGACTGAAGGAAATGAAAGGTGCTGACCTGGGATGGGGCAGAGGTGGGGACAGGACAGATACAGGGGAAGGATACAGGGCCCCGGCCGTGACAGGTCTTGTGGCCAAGGGGGTGATGTTGATCTTCATCCTAAGGGTCTTGGGAAGCCCTTGAAAGGCTTAAGGGAGGGGACATGGGAATAGATTGAAGGGGAAAGAGCCACTGCAGTCATCTGAGCAAGCTGAGAGTGGCCCAGTGCAGGTGGTGGAGAGAAGTGGGCAGAGCTGATGACAGTTCAGTGGCTGCACCTGGACTGGTGCTGGGCATGGGTGAGAGCAAGGGCTGCCTCGCATTTTCCAGTACGGGTGCCTCTGCCTCCACCTTCTCCACAGACCTGCAGCACGCAGTAGACCCCCTGCCCCGGGCTCCCCCAGCGTGAATTGCAGCCCCTGACCCTTTCTTTGTATTCACCTTCTCCAGGCTCACCTGCTCTGTCTACTCTTATTTCCTTTTCATTCCAATTTTCTTGCCTTTTTTTTGTTGTCCTTGTTGTTATATCATGTATACAAGTGTGTCTTGGTACCCAAATCTATCAGGTTTGAGTTTGGGTTAGGGTAGCAGAAGTTTGGAAAGCAAAGGATTCATCCAAAAATTCATTTACATTAGTTTGGATCATGTTTTTGGAGGAAGGAGTCTGGGGAGTGAGAGCTACTGTTTTGTGCTTTGCCCTCCTCTGCCCAGATCTTCTGAGCGTTGGGACAGTGTAACTCTGGAATGGCCCTCGGTTCCTGACTGCCAGGTCACACCTGCAGGAGCGACAGGAACTTCTGGTGCCCACTCAGGGTTTGCATTCCTCATGGACTTGTTGGAATTTGCTGCAAGCAAGTCCTCAGTGTTTTCCCACTTGCTTATGCTGAGTAAGATTCCCCCTTGGTCATGGGTCACTAGCTCTTGCACAGTTCGTTCCCATTTACATTTGCCTCATTAGATTCAGCTCAGCTTGTGGGCTTGGCAAGGCCTTCGGGAATCTTTGCTCCCATCTTGGCTTGGGGTTCTTTGTTTAATAAGCTTCGTTGTAAAGCCTTCTTCTCAAGGCATAAAGTTGCTGAACAGGGACCTTTAACCTGGAGCCCTCTGTCCATACCCTCTTCTACTTCCTATCCAAGCAGATAATAAAAATACCTGGTCCTACAGGTGACAGCACGGAGGCACCGTCATGTCAAGTGTCTGGGCTCTCCCACAGGTCCCCACAACCAGTCCATTCTTCCAGCACTTTCCCAGCTGTCCAGGTTGGGGCCTGCTGCAGGCAGCCTAGTCTCTGGCCTGCTTTTCCAGCCTCCAGCCTCACCCCTTCGGCTGCAGCCTTTCTCTGCACACCTGCCAGGGCAGGGGGTCTTTCTGACTCCCCCGTTGGATCTAGGCAGTCCTCAGAGAGAAGGCTGAGGTGATGCCTCAGGGGGCCGGAGCCCAGTACAGCTTCTGGCATGTAGTAGGTGCTCAATAAATATATGAATGCATTTTTATTCAACGTTTCTTTCTTTTCCCCACCAGGAAGCTAGAGAAGATGTGTTGGCTGGCAGTAGAAATAGGCCAGGTGCTCACTGACCTTCTGAGTGTTCGCTACGAGCCCCTGGGTTTCTGAGTGAGTCAGTTGTCCCTCAAAGTCTGGAGGACTGTGGGAAGGCAGATGGCCGCAGGGCAAGCAGGGACATCTTGCTTGTCTACCTGGGGCTTGCCTGCCAGAGCTACGAAGAAGGGCCTCAGAGGAAAGGCTCTGCAGGTCTTGGCTAGAGGTGGAGTCTCCTGGGAGTGTGACCTTGGTCACCAACCCCAGGGGTCATCCAGTTACCCCTCCCCCTCAAAGGCTCAGAGGCTAGTGGCCAGGGCAGAGTCCAGAAGGGCTCTTTTAGCTCTGGAGTCTCGGCAACTTCTCCGTGTTGTTAATTCCTCTCTGCTTTTTGCAAAGCATTATTTGGAGTGTGGCAGGGACGGGGAGGGCTGGGAGCCCCACATAAAGGCTAGGCGTTGAGAGCCATGGAGGGCAGAGTGGCCAGCCCCCAGGGTGGGAGATGGATGGGCACAGGGGCTGCAGGAGGCATGTGGTTGGGGTTCCAGGTCCTCAGACTCCAAGGCCCCACCTCCGACTGCGTTGCCCCCTCCCTGACCCTCCGTTGACTCCTGGTCCTTCCCCAGACCGCAGCTCCTGAGCCGTGCCCAGCGGAGTTACGCACCTTGCTCCAGCTTTGTCGTGGGGCCCAGGGCAGGCCCCTGTTCCTTCCCCTGTCCTGTGGGGTAGCAGTGCTCCTTCCTCTTGCTCTGGAGGCTTAGAGTGGTGGTGTGTGCAGGACAATGAGGGCAGTGTCTGGCCCAGAGCAAGGGCTCAGTGCATCTTCTTGTCAGCCCATGGATGTTGGAAGCCTGCCGAACGCCAGGCATCATTGCAGGTCCTGGAGGACAGCAGGGGACAAGCAGGGAACCTCTGCTCTCTCTGGTTCCATTTATATGGCCGGGAGCTGCCCAGGGCAGGACAGGCTCCCCAGCCTTGTTTTGTGCCCAGAGGGCAATCACAAAGTCTCGGGGAGACAGGGCATAGAGACTGGGGAGGCCTGGGATCTGATGAGCCTGAGCGAAGGTCCCCACTCAGCCAGGTACAGCCAGATGACCCCCCACCCCACCCCGCGCCTCACCTCCCCACTCCTCAGCACGGGGTGGGAACGCCATGTCATGACGACTCTCAGGACTGCATCTGGCCGTTTGCTCTACAGCAGGCATCGAGCACCATCTTCTACCCCCTGCAGAGAGCACAGCAAAGGCCCTGCTGCCATGGAGCTGACTTTCTGGCCGGGTGACAGTAGTGGTGACACGTGCCGTGAGGAGGAATGGGGCGGGTAGAGGGGAGAGCGAGAGGGGTTCGTGCTCCTTAGTGCAGAGTGTGGGCCTGCCTCCCTGACCAGGCGATGATGCTCGGCAGGAAGCTTGAAAGAAAGGAGGGAATAGGAATGACGGTGTTTGGGGGTAAGGCCTTCCAGACAGAGGGGGCAGCCAGTGCGAAGGCCCTGGGGCGCATGAGCAGGCTTGGTGCCGTTTTGAAGACCATCAAGGAGGCCTGTGAAATGGAGGGGACTGAGCCACAGAGAGAGAGGAGGCAAGGGAGTCAGAAAGGTGGGGTAGGGTCTGTAGGCTGGCAGGGGCTTTGGCTTTTATACCCAGTGAGATGGGAAGGTTTGAGGGTTCTGAGTAAAGGGAGAAGCTACTCTTACCTGAAGATCTGTCCTGTTTTTAACACCCACTTCACATGATTGTATGTGAGCCCTGGGGCTGCAGAATAGCCTCCACTCGGTCCCCTGAGTGCAGTAGCAGCATTCTGGAGGGTGGCATCGAGTCCCTGTGTGGCAAGCGCATGGACCCCGCCTGGCCCTGCTACTTCCCTCGTGCTCTCTGCAGCCAGGTTAAGCGCTGACCCCCCTGCTTGCCCCTCTCATCTCCTGCACCTCCACGCCCCTCAGCGGTTCACCAGGGGCCCTGTGCCTTGGCGGATGCTGCCCCTCCCCGGATGCTTCCCTGTTCCTCACACACCTCCTCTGAGCAGGGCTGGGCCCACCACCCACTGCCCGTTCATGACCCCCCTACGTCTGGGACACCTGGGCCTACCCTGGTGGCGCCCCTGCGCCAGACCCTTGCTGGCCCTGCAGCGGAGGGCAGATCAGGTTCCAGTAGGACCTCATCTTCATCAATTCCTACAGCAAGGACCCAGTTTCCAAATACGGCCATATTCTGAGGTTCTGGGGGTTAGGAGTTCAACATACGAATTTGGGGGACACGATGCAAGTTGTAATGCTGAGCTCATACGATAAACTGGGGAGTTTTGAGGTCAGCCTAAACTTTTTGTGCCACTTTTGGTAGATTAGGAGTCAATGTCATTGGTTTTGGAAATGTTTCCGTGTTCTCTCTTTAGATGCTGCCTCTCCATTCCTTGTCTCTTCTTCTCTGGGCTCCGCTGTGTGCATTTTTTACCTTTTCTTCACTCTCTGGTATTTTTTCTGCACCCATTCTTTTTTCTTCTTCTTTGTGCGTTTGCGTATTTTCTGTTGACCTTTCAGTTTGTCAATCCTTTTCTCTGACTTGTCTCATCTGCTTTTAAGCCCATCTAGTGAATTTTTAGTTTCAGTAAATTTTTTTTTCATTCAGGATGCTCAGTTTGATTTCTTTTATGGAATCCAACTCTCTGGGGACAAGTCTCCATATTATCTTCCTTGTTTCTCCATTCCCCCCTGCATTTCCCTTAACACATTCAGCACATTAAGTTTGAAGTCCTTTTTTTTTTTTTTAATTTCCAGTCTTTGAGTCACCACTAAGACTGTTGTCATCTTATTTTTCCTGTTGGTTTTCAGTCACAAAGTCTAACTTTTGAAATGCCTAACAATTTTTAACCGATAGACACTGCAACAACACTGTGGAAGTTCTGGCTGATGTTACCTTTTTCCAGACATAGTTTGCTCTGCCCTCTGGCAGGCAGGCAGGCAGGCAGCATGGGGCTGATGATCTTCAACCACTGGGCCGAGCCAGGTCAAGTCTGGGTGGCGGCGGTGGTGCAGCTCTGTCCCGCAGGCTCTCAGGTGGACCTTTGCCTGCTGAGAGCCAGGTTTCGGTTCCTTAGTGCGGCCTCTCCCTCCAGATCCCACAGCTTTAACTCTTCCCTCACAGCTGAAGGGTCACCTGTCATGTTTGTTCCTTGCATTTCCGCTTGGCTATGTATACTCAAGTTCTGAAAGTATTTCATCTGGCAATTTTATGTGTTGAGCGCGGAGTCAGGGCCCCAAGTAGTCAGTCCGGCCCATCGTGATGGAAGACCCCTGAAAAGCAGAGCTCTTCGCCTGCAGCGCCCAGGACAGGTTGGGGGCCCACTGCAGAGATGATCATGGCCTTGGCTTGGCAGAGGAGACGGAACCTGAAATGCTCCAGGGTCATGACAGCAACTGGGGTAAGCAGAGGATTTTGACCCTAGTGCTAGAGTCCTCCCAGAACCAGGAAGCCGCTGGGTAACAGGGAAAATTAGGCTGGGGCAGAATGGAGAGCACAGGGCACGGCGTCAAGGGAGGAAGCTGCTGCACAAGAGCCTAAAGGTTTGGAAGTTTCGATGACAAGGGAGGAGATGCGGATGGCGTGGTGAAGCGAGGACCCGGAGGAGAGGAGGGAGGCAGTCTTCAGCAGTGAGGAGGGGAGCTGAGAAGTTGGAGCGCGTGGGGGTGGGGGTGGGCATCGCATTTCGGGCGCTCTGGAAGGTCCCCAGTGTCCAACAAGCCTGAGGCAAAGGCGATGTCCGAGAAACACAGGATGCTTTTGGTGGCAGAAAGGCTAAGCCGTCCTGCTGCCTGGGATGCAGCATCTGGGCCCGATGGGGAAAGGGCTGCCTGGGAGCTGCCCCCCAGCCTAGGCCCCCTGCCTGCACCATGGCTGTGGTCCGTGCTGACCTTCTGCCTTTACTCGAAGAAGGCTTTTCCCTGGAGGATTCCAGTGGTGCATCACTTACTGCAAAGCAGAGTTCCGACTCTTGACTCTGCCAGGCCTGGTGGGCCACACCTGACCCCACCGCTCGCTCTCCCGTACTCTCCCCTGCATCCTCTCTTTCTCTCACCTGGCCCTCCCAGATGTGCCGCCGTGATTCTCCTGGGCTTTTTTTAGTTGTGCCGTCGCACTCCTGAAACACCTCCACCAATGCGGTGCCAGAGTCCCAAGTCTGCAGCGTTCCGTGCCCGGCCAGCTACTGCTTGCTCAGCTTGTGCCACTCACACCACAGTTGCCACCTATGGCGTGCCTGGGCCTGGGCGCTGAAGTGCACACGTCAGTCCTTCTTCTGAAGGCACTTCTAGTTCGGAGACACTCAACGGCAGCCCTGGGCAAGTGGCACAGGGCGCCTGTGCTGGGTGTCCTGTGAGCTGGGGTCCTGGCTGCCCCTCTCCCTGTGGTACCGATGACAGTGCTGCTCTGCAGGGCGGGGGGTGCGAGGGGGATGTGGGTCTTTGTGTCGTTAATCTTGAAAACAAGAATGGACTTAAGGATTATGTCTTCAAATAAACATTTTTGGTGAAAGAAAAAACAAGCCTTCTTTGGCCCTGAGGATAGCCAGCTGTGTTACTACCCTCCAGCAGCAGAAGTCCCCCCCCCGCCCCCACCCCCGCCTGGACACGCTGGTGGTGGAACAGGTCGGGCTATTGCTGTCTGTGGGGACAGAGACTGAGAGTCGTGGGGTCTGCAGGGAGTCACCGGGATGGGTGCTAGAAAGGTCTTACTAGGGTGTGGCTTGTCTGGGTGAACTGCGGAGGGCTTCAGGAAGCAGGGATTTGTGCTGGGTTGGATGCTGTCAGGGAGTCATCCTGTGACTGGGTATCTTGACACATCTTTGGAAGGAGGACAGACGAGAGGCAGGCTGAGACTGTCTAAAGAGGCTACAGCGCTCAGATTAGTTAGGGCAGGCGCTGTTGTGTTGGTCTTATTGGCTTGGACAGGGGTCATGTTTCCTCTGTTCAGACATTACAGAGAAACGGTCTTGACAGCTCACACAGATGCGTTGCCCGGTGTTGGTGGTGTATGACGTTGTTTATATTCCAAACTGGAGAACACTGTATCTGAGAGTGACAGGCCAGCCCCCAGTGACACCAGGGCCTAGCCGATAAGACCAGCTCAGGGATGTTGGGGACGCTTCCTTCCTGACCTGAAGAATCAACACGGTTAACCTCACAATTGCTGTGGCTCCACTCAGCTTCCTGAATCTGAGTGTGTACCTTTTCTGCACTTACCTGCCCACCCAGTCAGGTCAGTTGACCCTTCCCCTCCCCTGGGTGGGTTGCAGCAGACAGCAGGCCACAGTCCATTGGCAGCAACGCCCTTGCTGGCCCTCCCCTGGGCCCAGCCCCATCCCTTTTTGGGGCTGCAAGCTGCCTCCCGATACCCCTGGCCCTCCCCCCAATACTGCTTCTAGCTCCTCTCTGGCACACCTCAGCAGCTTCCTCCCCCGTCTCTTCCCCGTTCACACTCCATCACCACTGCCGGGACATTCTGTTGCTGGCCATGCCTTCCTAAACACAAACCCAGCTGTGGCTCCTGCCAGAATCCCCTTCACCTACAGGACAGGTCCGAGCCCTGGCGTTCCCTCCTGCAGTGGGGGCCTCCTGGCACTTGCCCTGCCCCTGCACCTCACGTCCAGGCCCTAGCTGTCCCCAGGGAGCCTCCCCAATGGGTTAGCAGAGCCCGAAGTTTGTCCTCCTTGAACTAGGGGAAATCCTGTCCATGCGCATTTTGCCTGATGCTCATGCCTGAGCTGCTCCTTCTGCCTTGACTGCTGTTCCCTTGAGCAGCGTGAATGCTCTGTGTTTCCTCCTCAGTGTGAAATCCTGCTGGGTCTGTCAGGTAACACTGAGCAAGCAGGGCCCTGGGTGCTTAGAGCTCTGGCGGGCAGGGCTCCCTGGATGAGGAACTGCTGCTGCTTAAGGAGCCAGATGCCAGGAGCCGTGGGGGGAGGGGGCTGCATCACCTGCCAGTGTGAAGCCTCTGAACAACGGGGAGTGACTAGGAGTGGCTGGAGAGCGGCTGTAAAGGGTGAGGGGGACACCAGGAAGGGGCCCAGGTGGCTGGGAAGGCAGTGTGCTTCTCAGCCCATGGTGGTGGGGCCTGCCTAGGGCACAGCGTGCACAAGGTCAGGCCTAGGGACAGGGGGAGGCCAGCTGGAGCAGCCAGAGGGCATATGGCAGGGACAGTGCTCTAGGCAGGGAATCTGGACGTCATCTCATTGGCAACTGTCAAAGGGTTTTAAGCAGGCAGGTGGTGTGGGCTGCGTTTTGGAAACAAACCTGGTGGCCAGGCAGGATACATGAGGGGAGAAAGCACAGCCCCAATGCTGGCCTGAGTGTCTGGAGTGGACACTGTTGATGGGGATAGTGCAGGAGCAGCAGGTTGGCGAGGAGGGGGGACTTGGCTCTCGGCAGGCCTCAGCTGAGGGGCCTACAGACCTGGCAGGGTGGTGGCCCAGTGTGTGGGTCCCTTCACAGATGCTGGGGTGATGGTGACAGTTACAGGAGAGGTTGATGGGTTCCCAGGGAGAAGGTGGAGGAGCCCCAGGAGGGTTCTCAAGTCAAGCTGCATGGAGGGAGGGTCCTGCAGGGAGAAGGCCGTAGTGAGGAGGGTCCACTGGGGTTAGCTAAGGGAGGTCCTCAGATAGAGTGGTGTCTGGGGCAGCAAAGGGACCCCTCCGTGCGAGCCAGGGTGAGGACATGGACAGCTAGCTGACATCTGAACACATACCCTGGAGGCAGGGTGTGGATGGGTGAGGGCTCCAGAGTCACAGCAGCAAGAGCCACAGGTGAGGACACGCACAATGAGCTGGGGCTGAGGGCCCTTGAACGTGGTGGTGGGGGGGTGGGGCTGACGAGGCCAGTGGAAGGTGCTGGAGGCAGGCGGAGAGACCAACTGGCGAGCCCTTGGTCTCTGTCCAGCTCTCCACTGGGGGCTCTAGTTTGCATGGTTCTTGTGGGGGAGGGGGGAGGGGTGTGGCAGGCCTTTGTCAAAGCCAGACCTGGGCAGCACTTCAGGTACTCAAGGGTGGGCTCCCCGGGGGCCTTGCAGAGACAGAGAGAGTTGAAGAAGCACGACAGCCTGCCCAGTGCAGGGCAGTAACTTAGGCCACAGCCCCTCAGGCAAGATGGTAAGGCTCTCACATCACACTGTGCCACTGCCAAGAATGAGTGGCAGACCCAGCCAGGCCACTTACCATCATGTCACCCAGGTCCCTTGCTTAACCTCCGGGAGCCTCAGGGGTCCCTGTCCATCAGTGGGGAATCCTGGCACATACCTTAGGACATGGCTGGGAAGATCACAAGAAGGGAGGCGGAAGTGTGGACAGAGAAGGGTTAGCTATTGCTGCCGTTAACCCCCAATACAAGCGAACCCCACCATGAACACCTGGTCCTGCCACCTTCACCACCCTGGCGAGGCCCGGAGCCCCTCCCCATCTCGTGGAAGAAGTGGCGCTGAGAACAGTGATGAGGAGAGCGCAGAGAGCGGAGGGTCCCATTTATTGGAATTTTAAAGATAGCAGAATGAGAGGAAGGCATCCTTCTCCCCCCAAATATTCCATCCTCTCTGCCCTCAGGGCTCAGCACAGGGATGAGACCCTCACCCCTCAGGTTCCCCAGAGGGCAGCACTCCAGGGAGGGTGTGAGGAGGGGAGGGGGAGACTTTATACCAGGCGGGGAGCTGGGACGGGAGTGGGGACGTGCACCCTCACCTCTTGGCTCGATCCCCGTGCCCTGGGACCTGGTGTTGCTCCCTGGGGTGGGCTGGCAGACAGGGCTCATGCAACAGTGAGTGGGCAGGAGGCGGCACAGAAATGCAGCCTCGCTGCCCTCTGGCGGGGTGGGAGGGCTAGGAGAGGCCATGCTGGCCACAGAGGGTCTAAACGGAAGTATCTGCAGTGTACACATAGGAAGGTCGGAGAGGGGCTTCCTCTGTCCCAGGCTGCGCCCAGGGAGAGAGAGGGGAGGTCCAGGTGGCACTGCCACGCCAGCCACGCCACCTGCGTGGGGTCTACTCCTTGGCGCGGCCGATGATGGTGAGGATGTACAGGAAAATGTTGATGATGTCCGTGTACAGGTTCAGTGCCGCGAACACGTACTCCTCTGGGCTCAGCGACAGCTGCTTGTTCCCCAGCAGCAGCTGGGTGTCCACTGCCAGGAACTGGGGTGACAGCACGCAGAGCTCAGGGACCTGCTTGCGCCCCCCACCCCGTGCCCGCCCCCGCCCCAGGCAGCCCCTCACTCACGCAGGTGAAGAGCAGCGCGCCCAGCGAGGCATACACAATCTCCAGGATGCGGTTGCGGATGAAGATGCAGAGGACGGCGAAGACCACCAGCACCACCATGCTCACCAGGAGCACGCCCATGCAGGAGGTGAAGTCGTAGCGCGTCTGTGGGCACAGGGGACAGCAGGCCCTGGGTGCCCGTCCTGCAAGGCCCCACGCCGTTAGCCCCACCTGGGGGCCCTCCCACATGGGGGAAGGTGACCGCCAGGACCCCTCACCTGCATGGAGAAGATGACCACCGTGAAGCAGACGGTTGTGGTGATGCCCACAGCCATGATGACCGCCTCAGTGTCGTAGAAGCTGGCGATCATGCCCACCATGTAGGATAGGCTGACGGTCAGGATTGACTGCGGGGAGACAAGGCCCTGGGTATGGAGGCCGCTTCCGCCCCACCCCACCCCGTCAGTGCAAACTGTGAGTGTGGGGTGGGAAGGCTGAGCTGTGGGGGGCCCGGGGCTCAGGTTTTGGGGTTACCAGTGCAACGAGGTTCCAGGGGTGCTTTCGCCGGAAGTCCCCACAGCAGCTGAGAACAATGAGGGAGATGAAGAAGACAGCATAGGAGACGTAGTACGTCCAGACGTTCTCCCGGACGAAGCCCTTCACCTCCGTGACGAACGTGAACACAGCCACAGTGGACAGAGTCACGGACAGCTGCAAGGTCAGCACCAGGAACACCTGAGGAAGGGGTTGCTCAGAGCCTGCCCAGTGCCTCTGCTCCTGCCCCACCCCACCCCAGCCCCAGGCCCACCTTCCGGATGAAGGCCTGGCGGATGCTTTTGTCATCCCAGTTGGTGGCAGGGAAGTCCTGGTTGTCATAGTAGGATGGGGGTCCCTCCTCATGATAGTTCCCATGCTGAGGTGCTGAGAAGCAGGATGGGCTGGGTCAGCGCTACCTGTGGACGCCTGGAGCCCCTGCCCACCCCGAGCCCCTGCCCACTACTCACAGCCAGGGTCCTGGGATGGGAAGACCTGTGGTTGTCCATAGGGGTTGGGTGGGAAGGGGCTCTGTGGATATGGCCCCTGGGGGTAGCCCCCTTGCGGGTAGGGGCCCTGGGGGTAGCCCCCTTGCGGGTAGGGACCCTGAGGGTAGCCCCCTTGGGGGTAAGGACCCTGAGGGTAGCCCCCTTGGGGGTAGGGACTTGGGCCCTGGGGATACCCTGGCTGGCCATAGGGGGAAGGCTGGAACGGGGGCTGTGGGTAAGAGGTCCCAGGGTAGGGAGGCATGGAGGGCTGCGGGCCCCCAGGATATCCAGGGTTGGGGGGAGGATAGTTGTCCCCAGACACCAAGAAACTCTTCTCGTGAGGCATGGCCTCAGGTTCTGCGGTCTCCCCCTAGAGGAAAGAGAGAGAACAGTCAGCCCTGGGGGGACTAGTCCTCAGAATCAGCCCGGGGCTGCCCCACCTGCTGCAGGAAACTGAAACCGGTCGCAGGAAGCGGAATTCATGACCTTTGTCTCTGGTCAGTCGGGAGCCCGGGACAGCGGGGCCAGGAGAGCGGGGCGGGGTGGTACCGGGTGGGTGGCTGGGCCTGAGGCTTCTGGCTAGAGGCTGCTCTAGGCCAATCCCGAAGGTGGAGGAGGGGCGGAGGAGGAGATGGCTGTCAGTCTCGGGATTTTGGGCTCCGGTTGTTTCTTAGAAGCAAGTGGAAGGGCCTTCTCACCGATCTGGGGTCTCCCGGTCGGAGCCACCAGGTCGGGACTGGGGGCGCGGTCGGGAGGTGTGGGGTGTGCCCGGACCCTCCCCTTAGCATCCCGCCCCTTAAGCCGCTTTGAGGGGCCAGAGACGGCGGCTATTTCTATCCTAGGAAATCCGCAGGCCATCTGTGAGCGGCGAGAGCCCTGACCCCTCTCCGGAGAGCAGGGCCCGTCCGTCCCTCACTCCCGGGTGGGGGCAGCAGGCCTGGATCGGCTGCCGGGGTGCCTGCCAGTGGGGTACGCCAGGAACAGCGGGGTGCGGGGGTGTGTGGGGGATGGAAGGGACCAGAGGGCGTGCGGAGAAACAAAGCAGGCGTGGGGGCGAAGCGGGCGGGGGCGGCGGCCACCGAACCGGCTTCGAGGGCAGGGTGGCCCTTCTGCCCGGTCCGCGGGCGCTCGGGCCGCGGGTCCCGCCGCCACCGCAGCGCGACGCCACCTCCCTCCCGCTCTAGGCCGCGGGTCCTGGACCCCTGGCCACCGCCCCGGCCCCAAGCGGGCCGCGAGCCCCGGCTAGACCGACCGACTGACCCACAGAGGCGCCGCTCGGCTACGCAGGGTCCGCGCGGGGGCGGAGGCGGCAGACCCCGAGGTTCAGCAGGTAGACTCGTAGCTTGGGCCGGGGACTCACCACTCGCGGGGCTTCTCAGGACGGTGCGCACGGTGTCCGCTGTGCGGCCGCGCGGTCGATGGCCGCTGCGCCCGCACCCAAACCCGCAACCGCTCCGCAGCCGGCTTGGCTGGGCCTGCGCCTGCGGCTGGGAAGACGCAGCGGGGCCTTGTGACGGAGCGGGGCCCGGCGCGGGGCGGGGCCGGACGGCGTGGGCGGAGCCAAGCGGGCGCGGGGCGGGGCCGCGGCTGCTAATGTGGGGCTTTTCCTCCGAGGACTCTACACGCTGCGACCGCGGTACTGGCTCCTTTCGGAGTTCTAGGCCCAAGCCCCGCGTTCCACAATGTCCGCTGACAAGTAGGCTTGGGCCGTGGGGGCTGAAGATGCCAGGAGGCAGAGGTCTGCCAGGCCAATTTGGTTCAGAGAGCTGAGAAATTTATTCCTAAACCTGGGATTACCGAGGGTGCCAAGCGCTCTCCATTCCTTCGTGGGTTAAATACACCGCTTTCCCTTTTCATCCAAGGCTATCCCCGATCAGGAGGCCTGATCATTTAGTTGCTCCATCATCTGTACCAGTCACCGAAAGCAAACTATTCCAGGACCCATAGGAGACCTTTCATCCTCACTGTCTTCACCACACCTTCACTACCGCAAGGCTTCAACTCTTAGCCCTGTTTCACTGCTAAGGAGCTCAGGTTTAGAGACGTCCCAGGACTGGGGGCTTCACGTCTCCCCTCAGTTCCAGCGGTCCCCCCTGAGCAGGTGCTGACCGCTGCAGCTAGGGACACCCCCTGCAGCGGCGCCACTCCACCTGGGGCCTGGGGACCTTGCTGTGCTCCTGGCTCTTGCACGGTTGTCCTCCCCCAGGCCCCGCAGTGGTTTGGAAAAGGCTCTGTGCTGTGTCCGTGGTGTGCCGGTTCAACGTGGGGTCTGGTGAGGGGAAGCCCTCATTGGCACCTTCAGCAGGACACAGTGTAAGCTGCCACCAGTCTAACGACCGGTTCATGACAGTTCAGCGATCTGGTTATGACATGAGCTGCCCCCCAGGCTCCGCTGCCTGGCTGGACCTCTGCAGCAGGGAGCAGCTTAATAGAGAAATTACACAGCATCTTCGGAGGTGGCGAGTTCTCTGAGGAGAGAAAATATAGGGCAGGCAGGGACGCACTGGTGCTTTGTGGAACTGAAAGTCCATGCAATTTGAGGAAACGATAAAAAATGACAAATATGGAGTTGAGGTCAGGGCCTTTGAAATGGCCTATATAAGGTCCTTACAGACTTTTAGCTCCAAGTTAAATCTGCAACTAAAAGTGGGTGAGAGACAGTGTGGCCAGGTGGCTCTGTGGGAAAGTCCAGTGCAAGGACGTTGAGGTGGGGGCAGTTGGCTGCACGGGCGGAAGAGGCTGGACCTGGCTGAGCATGGGGAGCCCACGCTCAGGGGGATGGAGCCACAGAGGGCACTGGGGCTCCGTCAGGCTGGGCCTGGCAGGCCCTCCAAAGGATTTTGCTTCTGCTGTGAGTGACTCTGGCTTTCACCATGGCCCAAGCTGTAGCAGCTTGGAGCCCCTTTACAAGGCTCACTCTGCCTGCTCTGTTGAGGAGGGGTGGTGCAGGTGGGTGGGCGTGGCAGACGGAGATTAGTTAGAAGGTTAGACGGTCAGTGATCCAAGTGAGAGACGATGGAGGTCAGACCGGGGTGCAGGCAGCCAAGGAGCCAGGCGTACAGCTGGGAGTGCAGGCTGGGCAGGTCCTCAACCCCTGGCGGAGCAGCAGGGGTGGAGGCTGGTGGGTAAATGGGAGGTGGGAGGTAGAGCAGCCTCTCTGAGAGGCTGGAAGCAAATGGAGCCTGGGCCAAGAGGGAGTTGGCTTCCAAAGGTGCAGCCTGGCCTTGAGCACTGCTGCGGGCCTGTCTGTGCCTCCATCCCCCCTTCCCTGATGAGGATCTGCAGCCTCAACGAGGCACAATGCCTGCACCTTCTGGGGTTCCATGGTGACAGTGACGATGACAACGATGATGTGAGATGGGAAGACTAGGCGGGTGCATGGACCAGGGCAGAGAGACCCCGGGAAGTGGGGAGAGGAGGCGGAGGAAGGCTGTGCTGGGAAGTGCTTGTAGGTCAAGTGTGAGAGCGGCTCCCCTGCTAGATATGAAGGGTGAGGAGCAAGTCTGGGGAGGTTGCTGGGGAGAGTTGAAAGCAAGCCTGAGCCAGGGGTGTGCCTAGAGACCCAAGATGTTTCTGCTGTTGGGGAGGGAGCACAGAGGCTTGAGGTCCCTGAGTCGGGGGCAGTGACTGGAGCCCCCTGGTGGATTTAGTGGGGAGGGTGATTGGCCATTTTTAGGTTCACAGAGAGAGGACAGCGGGAGCAGAGGACAGCCAGTGGGCCACTCCCCCTACCCTGTGAGTCACTGGGCTGGGGTGGGACAATGGGGCTGAAGGGCTGGAACCTGTCGGTCATGCCCAGCCAACACCTGGTTGGTGGGGTCTCTTCAGGCTGAGGAGCTGCCGTGGGGTGGAAGGTTTTGCAGGAGGGACTGCTAGTGGGAAGGAAGCACCTTCCGGGCACCCACCCCGCCCAGCGCATCAGGCCCCTCCCTTCCTTCCCTCAGACAGTTTCACTTTTGTTTTCTGGCACCTGGACTTCTGCCTTCCGAGCAGGATCCAGAGTCCCGGCTAAAGGCGTGGGCTGGGGAGGCCCAGGCAGGGGGCAGTGTAAGTGCGGGATGTGGGCTGCCCAAAATGAAGGGGGGTGTCAGGGAATGCTGTGGGGGGAGGGAGAAGCAGGGTTGGAGGGGGCTGGGAGGGGTGGGACGGGACTGTGGGGTGGCTACCCTACCCCTCACCTGGCCCTTGCCCTAGGGTTACGATGGCAGAGGCAGAGGAGGCGAGGGCGGCAGTGGAGCTCAGCGGGCTGCCCCCCAATATCCCCGATGAGTTGCTCATGCTCTACTTTGAGAACCACCGACGCTCTGGGGGGGGACCTGTGCTGAGCTGGCAGAGACTTGGCCACGGGGGTGTACTCACTTTTCAAGAGCCTGCAGGTGAGGGAGCTGATGGAAAGGGAAGCCTGGGCACCTCATGGGCCACCGGCACTGACACCCCACCCCACCCCACCCCTGCCCACAGACGCAGCAAGGGTCTTGGCCCAGAAGGAGCATGTGCTGCCAGGTGCTCGGCTGAGCCTGCGGCCAGCCCCGCCCCGTGCCCCTGCACGCCTCCTGCTCCAAGGACTGCCCCCTGGCACTGCACCCCAGCGCCTGGAGCAGCATGTCCAGGCCCTGCTGCATGCCATGGGGCACCCGGAGCAGCCCTGCCATGTTTTGGCCAGTCCTCGACCAGACAGGGCCCTGGTCCAGCTGCCCAAGCCCCTCTCTGAGGCAGGTGAGAGGGGGGAGAGGAACAGGCGGGTCTGTTAGGGAAGATGCCCTGAGCCAACGTGAACCTTCCCCACAGACATCCGTGTGCTGGAGGAGCAGGTCCAGGCCCTGGGCCTGGGTGGGGCTGACGTATCCCTGGCGTGGGTGCCCCAGGCCCGAGCGGTGCGTGTGGTCGGGGGCACCTCGCCTGTGGACTCTCTGTTGCTGGAGCTGTACTTGGAGAATGAGCGCCGAAGTGGCGGGGGCCCCCTGGAGGGCCTGCGCAGCCTGCCGGGGCAGCTGGGCACTGTGGCCACTTTCCAGCAGTGGCAGGGTGAGTAGGGCTCGACAGACTTGGCCCACCCCCCTCCCTCAGAACACTGACCGGCCTCCTGTCCTCTCCCTTCCCCCCAGTGGCTGAACGGGTGCTGCAGCAGGACCACTGCCTACAGGGCTTGGAGCTGAGCCTGGTCCCCCACTACAACGTCCTGGAGCCTGAGGAGCTTGCTGAGGACCCCAGTGGAGGGGACCACTTGGTTGACTTGGGGGCTAGGGACATGGAGCCTGCTCTCCTGGAGGCTGGAGGGCCAGAGAGGGCACTGAAAGATGAAGAGACGGTGATGTTGGGCTCTGAGGAGGCAATAGGCCAGTCAGGAGCCTCGCTAAGGACAGATCCCATAGTGTCCCTGGGACAGGCCAGGCCAGTCATCTTGGGGCCCGTGGGGGCTTTGGAACAGGAGGGTATGGAAAGCCTGGAGCCCGTGGGGTATTCAGAGCAGGCAGGGGTGGTAAGCCCGAGGCCTGCTGGGTCTCCAGGCCCAGTGAGCCCAACGGAGAGTGCCATGGGCTCACAGGAGCAGGAGGGGCTGGTGGAGATGGTGCTGCCGATGGAGCCGGGGGCCATGCGCTTCATCCAGCTCTATCACGGGGACCTCCTTGCTGGCATAGGAGACATTGCCATCTTCCCACTCGAAGGGCCAGATACGACTGGTTTTCGGGTGAGTAACCTCTGAGGACTCCTCACCTTTGGCCCCACTTCCTGGGGGCTCTGGGTACCTTTCCTGTGCCCTAAACCTGTAAACTGCCCCCCACCCCAATGGTCCTGCAGCTCTGTGGAGCCCTGGCCCCATGCCGGGCAGCCCAGGAGTTTCTGCAAAGTCTCCTGGGCAGCATCAGCTCCCATGTGCTGAGCCTGAAGCACCCAGGCAGTGCCCAGTTCCTGCTGGGCCCAGACGGGCAGCACCTTCTCCAGGAGCTGGAGGCTCAGTTCCAGTGTGTCTTTGGGACGGAGCGTCTGGACACCGACTCTGCACAGGTAGAGTTGGAGCCTGCCCCTGTCCCTCCCTTTTCTCGTACCTCAGCCTGGTGCCTTCTCCACTGCGGCTCAGAGGCCTGGGAGGGGTGTGGGCCCAGTGGACCTGACATTCTCTCCTGACAGGTGGACCTTCCCGAGGCCTTCCAGGCCTTCCCTGGCCAGCCCCACTCTCTGTGGCCCCTGGAGAACACAGGCAGTGACCAGGAGAATCTGAG
This sequence comes from Anoura caudifer, assembly GCA_004027475.1. Taxonomy (NCBI): domain Eukaryota; kingdom Metazoa; phylum Chordata; class Mammalia; order Chiroptera; family Phyllostomidae; genus Anoura; species Anoura caudifer. Next base: position 14,944 of record PVKU01012156.1, on the reverse strand, counting down.
CCTGGGTAGGGCTCCCTAGGGATACCCAGCATATGCTGTGCTCCCCCCTCCCCTGCCGTTTTAAAAGATTTTATTTATTTGTTTTTAAAGAAAGGAAGGGAGGGAGAAAGAGATGGAAACATCAATGTGTGATCGCCTCTTGAGCGCCCCCTACTGGGGACCTGGTGCTGAGGCCCTTTCTTGACCTCACCCTGGGCCCTGCGCTTTGCTCCCACCTGTCTTGTGATCCCGTAGCTCCTAACGCCCCCATCTTCACCCATTCTCTGACTCTTCCTATCCTGCAGTCCCACCCTGGCTGGGCTTGACCCCTTACCTAGTGACCGTCTCTGTCCCCAGAGGAGGTTCTAGAGCGGCTGGCCAGGCTGGAGGGCCTGGACAGGGAGGACGGGCTGTCCCTGGTGCCCCGGGAGGAGGAGCCCGAGGAGCAGCCGGAGGAGGAGCCTGCACCTCCGATGGAGGAGGAGCTGCCCGTCCCAGGCACTGGGGCACCTGGGCAGCTGGAGGAGGAAGCCGCACTGCAGCTGGCTCTCCACCGGTCACTGGAGCCACAGGGCCAGGGGGCTGAGCAGGAGGAGGCTGCTGCACTGCACAAAGCACTGGCCATCTCCCTGCTGGAGGCAGAAGAAGAACTCCTGGGTGGGGGCCCCGGGGGCCCGGCCCAGCTGGTGGTGCACGTGGCCTTCGAGCAGGACGTGGGTGAGCTGGACCGGGCCTTGGGGGCTGCCTTGGAGGTGCACCTCCGAGAGGAGACAGTGGGGCTGCGGGGCCGCGTGCTGCCCACAGAACTGCGTGCCCGCCTAGAGCGGTGCCACGGTGTGAGTATTGTCCTTCAGAGTGACTGCGCTGTCCTCTGTGGCTTTGGGGTCCAGCCCATCTGTGCGGCCCGCCACTTAGCAGCACTGCTGGCTGGCCCCGGGGATCCAAGTTTGGCCTTGGAGGCTTCGAGCACCACCCGTGAGTCTGCACCTGGGACTGGGGGAGGGTGGGGTTGGCCAGCTCTCAGGGATCCCCGCTCCAGCCACAGGCGTGGCCTAGATCCTCTTTCTCCCCTGTGTCAGTGCCACAGCAGAGGCTGAAGGGGCCCTTGGGCAGGCTGGAGCGTCTGGTGGAGGGCAGCTGGGAGTTCCAGGCCGTGGCACAGGCCTTCTATGACACCCTGGACACTTTCCACAGAAGGATCCGCATCATCCGGGTGAGTCCAGGCTCGGTCTCCTCAGCCTCACGGCCTCCTGGGCTCTTGGCACTGTCTTCATCTTGCAGAGCCTATGGGCTGTCAATCTTGCCTGTCAGGGTCAGCTGGCCCGGAGCTGCCTGGTGTGAGGCAGGCTGGAAGCTGGGGGTGGGGGATTGGGGAGCACGGAGTACCCTCTGGTCCCTGCCCAGAGGGTGTTCACAAAGGCTGCGTTGGGGAGGCAAGGGCGTAGAGGTTGGGGGTCCTGAGATTTGAAAGGCTTGAGCAAGTTTCTGCTTTACCACTTACAAGAGGCTGTGACCCTCTCCCTGCGTTTCCTCATCGGGAGCACGGGGTGGTGATGCCATCTCACGGCTGTGGTGAGGACTGCATGCCTGTGCTGTTCAGGGCTCTTCTGCCTCCCACGGTCCTGCAGCGAGAAGGCTGGCTGCAGCGCCACAGCTGCCTCCTGTAGTTTTACTTGCTAAGTGTGGCGACTCTGAGCATGAGCGTGCGACACGAAAGGCTGGGACCAAGTGGTGGGAGCCAGAGTGAAACCCCAGGAGTGCAGGGAGGAGAGTCTGAGAAGGGACCCTGGAGGCGGGGAGGGGGGTTGGGGGGCAGGGAGGTCCAGGACATCCGAGTGGCCAGAAGAAAGGACTGGGGAGGAGGCTCTGCCAGCTGCTCAGCTGTCTGGAGCTGAAGCTGGGCTGGAGGATGAGGAGTGACTGGAAGGTCAGGGCAGGAACCAGCCTGAAATGAGCTGGTTGTGAGTGGAAGGGAGGGGACGAGGGTGCCAGGAGCAGAGAGCAGTGCTGCGTTCTTACGGGGAAGGCTTGCAGAGGGCCAGAAGGAAGGGACGAGGAGAGCTGGTTCATTGTGCCAGTGGCGCCAGGCGGACGCTTGGCTCTTGATGTGAAAAGTTGTGGGTGGGCCCAGCAGCCTCGGCAACCCCGAGCTGTTAGAAAGACAGAAGCTCTGGCCTAACCCAGACCTGGCCCTGTTCGCCATCACCGTCCACCACCACCCACCACGCTGCCTTCCTGGAGATGACTGATAAACTTTGGACCACGTATTTTTTCTCCATTCCTGGACCTAGCAGCTGTCCTTTCTGCACTTCAGGAGAGGAGGACCATGAAGGCCATCACATCCCTGACACCACCCCCCCTGCCCCCCGGCCAGTTTTCTCGGTTGTGTGCACTTTGAGACTTCCAGGCAGCACCTGTGTGGCTCTGGAGGGTACACTCGAGTGCCCCCCCCCCCACTGAACTTTGGAAAGTGTTGCTCACCTTCCTGTGTGGAAGGAAGGGATGGCCTGCCTTCCACTCTCTTTTCCCTTCCATCTTCCCTCTCACACTCGGCCAGTTACATCCTCTTCGTTCTGTTGTCCAGGTGGGCACATGGACTCCGCCTCTTATTCTGTGACCACCACAGAGCTCTGTCCTTGGACAGTAGGTCAATGGATGGATAATGATAATGGAAAATATTTACCATCGAACCATAGGGAACCTGGGAAATGGAATCCCGGCGATTAAACCTGGGTTACTTGAAAGATGATATTCTAGGATTCAGGAACTAACGGCTCGCTATTTTTCTCACTTTCTCCATTGTTTTTTTTTTTTTTTTTTTTTTTTTTTTTTTTTTTTTTTTTTTTTTTTTTTTTTTTTTTTTTTTTTTTTTTTTTTTCTGTGCTGGGCTTGGCTGCTGGGTCACCCTCTTGCATAGATCTTTTTTCTGTTCAGTAAAAGTATCTCCTTCAGTGGGTAATAACCATATTGGACTTTTAAATTTAGTTTGCCTTTTACAGTTAGGGTTAATTTGCAACTATAATTTGATAATGGTGTCAACTACTCTTTTTCAAACAAAAGTTACATGTGTTTACTTATTAAGACATTTCTATTAGCTTAATTGAGCACAGATGGTTGTTGCCTATCTTAATGTGTTCTAATTTTGTCCTCACCATTAATTTGACTGGGTATAGTGTTCAGGATCGAAATACGTCTTCCTCCAGGTTTTTGAATGATACTACTCTTTTTCTTTTCTCTTTAATTTTTTTTTGCTCTTGGAAAGTTAAAAAAAAAAGAATTCTCAATGGTCTCTTAGCACCCAGTATTGGCGGCAAGTAGCCCAGTGTAAGAATTTGAGACTTCCCATTCTTTTTGCTACTTCTGGGTTGACACTGGTGTGTACATGGACATTTGTAGTCTTTCGCTGTGAAGGTGGATGTTTTCTGGCAGGTAGGTGCCAGGGATGTGTTATTCCCCACTGTCCTGGTGATCTCATGGATCCTTTCCACCTGAAGATGCCACCTTTGGCTCAGGGAACCTGTTTTCTGTTAGTGCCTCCCTTGCCCCTGTCACCTTCTGCCCTGTCCCAGGAGAGTTCCTGTCACAGGGTTCCTCTCTCACCTGCCCTCCCACAGTCTCCATCTCTTTTCTTTAGCTCTGGGTCCCTCCTGAACTCCATCTCCATGATCCTATTATTTGGCCTACCTGCTAGATTTAATTTGGCAATTTCATTCTTTAAAAAAAAATTTAAAAAAATTTTATTGTTCAATTATAGTTGTCCCCATTTCCCCCCCATTACTCTCCCCTGCCCTGCCCACCCCCCTCTGACATCCAATCACCCCTGCATTGTCCTTGTCCATGGGTCCTTTATATGTGTTCCTTGACTTGACCCTTCCCCTTCTTTCCCCCGTTCTCACTGTCCCCCTGCCCCAATGGTTACTGTCAGTTTGTTCTTTATTTCCATGTCTCTGGTTCTATTTTGCTCACTTGTTTGTTTTGTTGATTAGATTCCACTTATAGGTGAGATCATACGGTATTTGTTTTTCACGATCTGGCTTACATTACTTAGCATGATGCTCTCCAGTTCCATCCATGCTGTCGAGAAGGGTAGGAGCTCCTTCTTTCTTTGCTGTGTAGTATTCCATCGGGTAAATGTACCATAGTTTTTGGTCCATTCATTTACTGATGGGCACTTAGGTTGTTTCCAGCCCTTGGCTACTGTAAATAATGCTGCTATGAACATTGGGGTGCACAGGTTCTTCCGAATTGGTGTTTCAGGATTCTTAGGGTATAATTCCAGCAGTGAAATCGCCAGGTCAAAAGACAGTTCCATTTTTAGTTTTTTGAGGAAATTCCATATTGCTTTCCACAGTGGCTGCACCAGTCCGCATTCCCACCAACAGTGCACTAGGGTTCTCTTTTCTCCACATTCTCACCAGCACTTGTTGTTTATGATAGCCATTCTGACTGGTGTAAAGTGGTATCTCACCGTGGCTTATTTTTTTAAAAAATATTTTATTTATTTATTTTTAGAGAGGGGAAGGGAGAGAGAAAGAGGGAGAGAAACATCAATGTGTGGTTGCCTCTTGCATACCCCCACTGGGGACCTGGCCCGCAACCCAGGCATGTGCCCTGACTGGGAATCAAACCAGCAACCTTTTGATCCACAGGCCTGCACTCAATTCATTGAGCCACACCAGCAGGGCTCATCATGGTTTGAAGTTGCCTCTCTCTGATGGCTAGTGATGCTGAATATCGTTCCATATGTCTATGGGCCCTCCGTATGTCCTCCCTGGAGAAGTGGCTTTTCAGGTCCTTTGATGATTTTTTAATTAGATTCTTTGTCTTCCTGGTGTGGACTTGTATGAGTTCTTTAAAATATTTTTTATTATTTTAAAAAATATTTTATATATTTATTTTTAGGGACGGGGGAAGGGAGGGAGAAAGAGAGGAAGAGAAACATCAGTGTGTCGTTGCCTCATGCGTGCCCCCAATTGGGGACCTGGCCTGCAACCCAGGCATGTGCCCTGACTGGGAATTGAACTGGCAACCCTTTGGTTCATAGGACGGACTTAATCCACTGAGCCACACCAACCAGGGCTAAAAAAATTTTTTTATGTATTTTAAAATTAATTGTTCATCAATTTCATTCTTAAGGTAGGGACTTTCTAATTTTCAGAGTATTTCTTTTTCACATTAGCTAGTCTTGTTTAATGGGCATAACATTCTTCTGCACCCCTCTGCAGAGACTAGTTAGAATTTCTTTAGAAACTCTGTGTGAGTCCCAGAAGCTGGTCCACGGCTGACTGTTTGGCTGGTCACCTGGTCTTCCCAGCACAGAGTGTCCAGGTGTGTCTCTTGGTGTTGGGAATGAAGCCCTGCGGGCAGAGTGGGCACCTGGCTCAGCTTTTCTCTACAGAGGCCTGTCTGTGGATGCCAAGATCCCGAGAGTGGTCGGGTTTGCTCACCTGCAGGCCTCCCTGGAAGCCTCCAGTGCCACTAGGAGCCCCACCTAGGTCGCTAATGTCCGCCTAACGTCTGCTGCTAGACAGCAGGATTGGAGCTGTGCCGTCTCGCCAGGCCCTGCCCTCCAGCACAGGGCTCTTGATTTCCTGGCTCAGCTCCGTCCCGTCGGCCCAGAGACCTGGTGGAGGTGTGTGTGCGCAAACAGCCCTGTCATCGCTCGGCAGGTGGAACGCGTGCTGCACCCGCTGCTGCAGGAGCAGTATGAGCTGCACCGAGAACGCCTGGAGCAACGCTGTGAGCGGCGTCCGGTCGAGCACGTCCTGTACCACGGCACGTCCGCGCTCGCCGTCCCAGACATCTGCGCGTACGGCTTCAATCGCAGCTTCTGCGGCCGCAACGGTAAGGCCTGGCTAGGGCAGTGATGAGGGCTCTGCCTCCCTGGGCGACCCTGACCCCAGCCCGTCCCGCCCACAGGCACGCTGTACGGGAAGGGCGTGTACTTCGCCAAGCGCGCCTCCCTGTCGGTGCAAAACCGCTACTCGCCCCCCAATGCCAGTGGCCACAAGGCAGTGTTTGTGGCGCGGGTGCTGACCGGCGACTACGGACTGGGAAACCGCGAGCTCCGGGCGCCCCCTCAGCGGGCCCCGGGCCACGTGCTCCTGCGTTACGACAGCGCTGTGGACTGCCTCCGCCAGCCCAGCATCTTCGTCATCTTTCATGACACCCAGGCGCTGCCCACCCACCTCATCACGTGCGAGCACATACCCCGGGCTCCCGCTGGGAACTCCTCTGGACCTTTGGCCCACTCCCCGGCCACCTAACCCGAGAGGCCCCTCTCGGCCCCGTCTCTGGGCTCCCGCTTCCCGGACTCCGGCTCCATCCGCACACAGCCTTACAGATTCCCTCCGCTGCCTGAGCTCCCGCCTCCTGTCGCGCCCCTTCCTCTTGTAGCGGTGGAGGGACCCACGGTGCGACGAGGAGGGCAGGGGCTGGTCCCCTCAGGGGCCGACCCAACCACCAGGGGTCAGCAGAGCCCAGGAGGAGGGCGGAAGGCCGAACCCCGCCCGCCGAGGCCGGACTTTGCCCGAGCGCGATGCGACGCTGTAATTTGAATAAACGTGAAACTGGGTGGAGAAACCTGCTGGAGCTCCTAGTCCGACCTGTGGTGCAAGGCGGGAGGGACCTCGGCGTGGCTAGAGGAGGGGGCCGAGGGGCAGACCCCAATGCTGCTTTGGGGAGGTCCTGGGCCGCCCGCCGAGGCCCGATCCGGCGCGCACCCGAGCAACCCCGCGTAGCCTTAGTGTCAAGCACGCGCCCCCAACAACGTCTCCTTGCCGACCGACCCGCCCTGAATACGCTGGGAGGTGGCGGGGCGTGGCTGGCGATGGGGGGGTGCGCGGTAGGAGCGCCGAGGTGGAGCCACACTAGTGCTCCAGCCCCGCCGCCTCCGTGAGCCCCTGGCCCACACGCACTCGGGAGCCCGGATTGTACGGGCGGCGCTCGGTTAGGAGCCGGGGCGGGGCTCCGGGCTCGCCCCGCCTGCGTCGCCTCCGCGGCTCTCCGGGTGCAAGCAGTCTGGCTGCGGCGGCCGAGCCTAGCCGAGCTGAGCCACCAGGCACGTATGACCGGGGCCGGGATGGAGAGGCGCGCGGCGTGCGGGAGCTTCGGGGTGGGCTGGGAGCTATCCGTCCGCAGGCGTTCCGTGACTAGGGGCCGCGTCGCGGCCCGTTCTCCCTCCGGAGGACACCACCTCTGAGGGCCGGAGACTGCGGAACTGGTCGGGCGGTGCCCGGGGTGTGGGCAGGAAAGATTGTTGGGGAGGCTCGGCTGGCCGCAGGGCGCCGGGCGGGGGGCTGAAGCACAGGCGGCCGGTGGAGGAGGCTGTGGAAGGCGGGGCGGAGTGGCCCCCAGGTCGGTGCCCCCTGTCTCCTTCGCAGCCCTTAGCTTGAGGGCCGAGGCACAGAGCCCACATTGTGCCCCCACGCCACCCCACCCCCGCCGGGACAGAGCTCCATTCACCTCCCGCACGCCAGCGCTCTTGGGGATGGATAGCTGAGGAGTGTGCACGAGTGGGTGTGCGTGCGCTCTGGCAGCGCCGGCGGTGCGGGTGTGTGTGCACTCAGAGTGGGCTGCTGGAGCGGCGGCCCGGGCTCCCAGCCTTGCCGCAGCGAGCTGGTGCGGCCCACGGCACTGCGGCTCCAGCTATTTATAGGCGTACACTGCGGAGACCACGGTGGGACTGCGCGGGGCTGGGGCTGGGCCCTGGGAATCGTAGAGGCTGACACAGCTTGGAGGTACAGCGCCATTGTCCGGGGGATGGGGTTAGGGTCCCGGAGGGGAGGGGCGGCGGTCAGGGATGATCAGAGGATTAGAGGAGACAGGGTCCAGGTTTGGGGTGCTGGGGGTGGAGGGCAGTGTCTGAGTGATGGGGTGGAGGGTGGGGTCTGTGTCCTCTGATGGAGTGAGCCCATGGGTGACAGCACAGAGGGCTCAGTGTTTGGGTGACTAAGAGAAGGGAGGGGCAACAATGGGGGTAGTCAATGTCCCAGTGATAGACTGGGGTGAGTGGGGTCAGCGCTTGGGGGGGGGGTCACTGTGTGGTGTCCGAGGGATGATCTGGAGAGGGTGAGGCCAGCCTGGGTGGTGGGAGAGGGTCTTCCACGTCTGGGTGCAGAGGGTGGGGGGTCCGTATGTGCATGAGGTGGAACTTAGGAGGCGGGTGGGCATCAGTGCGCAGCTGATAGGGTGGATGGGTGGGGCCAATGCCTAGGTTAAGAAGGTGACGCGTCAGTGTGCAGCCCCCAGAGATGTGACCCCCTCCGGCTCCCTCTCCAGGAAGCCATGTCGGGTGAGGACCATGAGATGCGGGCCGTGGCTGAGGACGGCTCCAGTGGAGGCAGCAGCTCACCCAGCCCCGGGGACACACTGCCCTGGAACCTGGGGAAGACACAGCGCAGCCGGAGGAGTGGAAGCGGCTCTGGGGGCAATGGCGGTGTCTTGGACCCTGCTGAGCGGGCAGTCATCCGAATTGCAGGTAATGCGGAAGGGCATCGTCTTTCAATTTGCAGGCAGGAGCTGGGTGACCCAGCTGCTGCTGTGTGCTCCGTGCAGGTGTAGGACTGGGAGGAGAGGTGAGACATCTGCGGGTCAGAGAGGGCCTCTCTGCGTCCTGGGTGATGGCAGGCTGCACAGCGCCACCTGCTGGCCCCACGCTGCCTGCTGCAGGAGGCCTGCGGCAGCGCTTGCTGTGGTGGCACCATCACGGGCCTCAGGATAGGGCCCAGTGCCCAAATGCCATGGTGGTACTTTCTTGGGCTCCTGGGGCAGAGCTGCCCTGCCGGTCCTCGGTCTTGGCTGCCACCATGGGCGCGGTGGAAGCACCTAGGAGCAGGTCAGGAGGGCCCACCTGGTTGGTGAGAGCCCAAGCCCCTCCCTGCTCTCCGGTAGCTGCCTTTCTGGGGAGCAGGGTGGGACAGGCCAGGGAGAGGCCTCCGACAGTGCAGGGCTGGCAGGTGGACAGCGGACAGTCCCTTTGGGAAGTGGGTGACCTAGGGCTGGACGCCACCCCAGGATGTGCCAGGCAAGGGAGGAGCCTGTTGAGGGTTTTTGTGCCCAGGCTGAGTGCTGAGCCCACCACCACTAGGACTGGACGATGGTGAGGCGCCTGGAGGGTAGACTGGCCCCTGCGGAGGCCGGGAGGGTCGCCGGGGGCACGTGGGGAGAGGCCGGCTGTGGAGCAAGGACTCGTTGTGTGCAGTGAGGGGCTTGGTGGGGGGAACACAGAGGAGCAGGACAGAGTGGAAGCCTGCCACCCACCCCCACTCGTGGGGCCAGGTGGGCGGGGCCCTTCCCCGGACCCACTTTCTCCCCGCATCACTTGTGAGTTTTAAAAGCGGCCCTTTTCCCCACATGGAAGCAACCGGGAATGTCCTTCCAGGCCCAGGCCTTCCTCGCAGTCACCTTGCTCCGCAGTGGGCTCTGAGCAGGGCTGCGCTGGCCCGGGGCAGGGCCTTTGTGCTGGCTGCCGGCTTTCCCAGTACTGACCCCTGGAAGAGGGGCTCCTGGCTGCGGGTATTGGGCACGTAAGGTCAGAGAGGAATAAGCCAGGGGCGTTCTGGACAAGAGGACATTTGCCAGTGCCGAGAGAAGGGTCTTTCCAGTTTGACGGGTGCAAAGAATGGCTTTTGTTTTGTTTTGTTTTGTTTATATATATAATCTTTATTATATATTTTCCATTACCATTTAGTCCCCTTAAAGAATGGCTTTTATTTGTACCAGGCATTGTATTTCTTCTGAAAAGTCCCTATTTCAGTCCCGTGATAGTACATATATTTTTTTCTTTTCTGTTGTAAGAGTCCTTTTTGTGTTGATAATGCTAACTCCAGCTCCCAGGCTGCAAGGGAAGCGTTCTAGAGAGGAGGGAGGAGGGAGGGGCGCGCCCAGGGGCTGCCAGGTGAGGTCGCTGAATCGGACTGGAGAGGTGTCGGGGTTGGCGAGGGAGGGGGCTGCTGCGGAGCTGGGAGCCAGACGCGAAGAATTGAGGCTGTTGGCGGGCCCGCGACCCGGTCGGGGGAGGGACGTAGTGTGCGCTCGCTGGCGCGCGCGGTAGAACACAGCCGCGGGACCCGCGGAGCCGCTCCAGCTGAGCCCGCTGCGGGACGCTGCGGGGCTTGGGGCCGAAGCTCCCAAAGGCCAGCCGGCCCTGGCCCCGCCCCGCCCCTCCCGTGGGGCATCCTGGGTGCGGGGCGGGGCGGGGGCGGCTCCTTTAAGTGGCGCTCGCGGCCGCAGGGACAGAGTGGCTGCCCAGGGCTGGAGGCTCCCTCCGCGCCGCAGCGCCCCGCCGCGTCCCGCGCCCGCCGGCATGGCCGCCCTGCTGCCGCCCGGCCCGCCACCCGAGGAGCAGGACTTCATCCAGGCCTACGAGGAGGTGCGGGAGAGGTACAAAGGTACGGCGCCACCGGCCCTGGCAGGTCCCCCAGCCTGACAGCCTGGTCTGTGACACCTTGTCCGCAGTGGCTGTCCCCATGGCGGCCCAGACAGAGCCCAGTCCCCCAACCGCCTCGCTTGTCCCCGCGGCCTCGGCGCCTAGGGAAGAGGCCGGCAGGCGCTCTAGGCGCAGCCCCCGCGGGTATGTCCTTAATAGGACATCGTGCGGCGCGGGCCGCTGGGGTGGGCCGCGCAGCGGCAGGGGCTCCTCCCGGCCAGTGTCCAGTGTCCCGAGTCTATGCTCAGCAGACACGTGGGTCAAGGCTAAGCTGTTCCCTGCCCCTCAGCTGGGTGCCTCCCACATGGGGCAGGGGCGGCTGCCACCACTTGGCAGCTTGGCAGTGGGTCGCATAGTTGTGGCCTCTCCTCACCTCCCAAAGTGGCCAATGCCTAGGCTGCTGCCCTTCCTTGGCAGGGACCCCCATTACATTCCTTCTCTGTCCCCTGGGTGGCAGCTGTGGGCTGGGGAAGTCCGGGCAGCCCCCTCTTCCTCTTTAGAGGAAACCACTCTGTGGCTTTTGGCAGACCCCCTTCTCCTGCTCCACGCCCCTGGGGCCTCCCTGCACCGGCCCAGATGCTCACTGCTCTGAGTGGGCCTGCACACAGTCCTGGCTCCCCCCACCCCCGCCCCCCGGGGCTTATGGGCCTGGGAGTGAGCTGGTGGAGAGGGTCAAAGTGGGCCCTGGGCAGAGCTGACGGGAGCAGTTTCCAGCTCCACATGGCTGGTTTTACTGGCTCTGCCCCCAAGGGCAGCTCAGGGAGAGCCATCCTGCTGGGGCCTTGCCTGGGGCCTGTGCAGCCCTCTCCACCCACTGCCCTCAGGGGGCAGCTGTGCTGGGCCCAGGGCTCATCTCTGCCCCGACCCCGGGTCCTTCACAAACAGCCTTCACTGGGTCCTGAGCGGTGTGGGTGTGCTGTGAGCTTCTCCTTGACAGCACGGTGGCCAACTGTTTACCTCCGGGACCAGTTTACCTGAGCCAGGTAGAGCTGCCCTGTGACAGTGGGCTCTGAGTCTGACCACCGCCCTCTCAGGGAGGAAGGGCGCCCCTGGGCAGGCGCAGGGCACGGAAGCAGCTGTCCATCTGGGCCACAGCTGTCCTGACAAACCACAGGACAGAACTTTTGTGAGCTGGTCACTCCATTTAAGGTGGGGATACCAAACAGCTTGCCCAGCGCTCTGCTCCAGAACCCTTGTTCTGGTCCGGGCACAGGGCCCTGTGTGGACAGAGCCTGCCCTGGGCTGACCCCCACTTCCCTGGTCGCCAGGGTTGTGTTGGACGCGTTGGGGCGCCTTGGCCCACGTCCACTCCCTGGGCTTGGTGGGTGACTCTTGCCTGTTCCTTCTGTCTGTGGGTGCCGGGGCACCTGCCTGCAGTGGGCTTGCCAGAGTCACGGTGCAGCTCCCTGCGTGGCCCTGGTCTGAGGGTAGCTGAGAGTGGCCAAGCAGGAGAGCAGGTCCCGGGGGCTCCCTGTGCCATCAGGAGGAGGGAGAACTTCTGGGGCGTACCGGGCATCCCTGAGTCTCCTCAGCTTCTGGCCTGAGCCACGGGAGTGGGCGAGGGGCTGGGCCGGTGCCTGTGGTCATGGCTAGGCTGTGGCCAAGCCCCAGGAGTAGCCCAGGAGAGGCTAGAGGTGGCTAGGCTATGGGCGGCATGGCCGACTGTTGTGAGCCCCTTGCACCTACTGGAAGCCTGAGAGCCTGGCCCATCCTGTCCCTGGAGGGGCCAGGCTGCCCCAGGGAGGGAGGGAGAGCAGGCATGGCCCCTGATGTCGGCCAGCTAGTGACTGCTCAGGGCTGGGGGTTCGGAGGAGCCCCTTTCCCGGGCTGGCTCTGCCCTTAGGATCCCCTGCCCAGCCCTGTGCACCCCGTCTTGGTCCTTCACTGGGCCCATGAGGACTCTGTATTCTGTCTCCTGGCCTCTGACCCTCATGGGCAGTCACCCCTCCAGCCCCACCCTCCCCTGCTCTTACTCACCAGATTCAACTTCTGGGCTTCCCCTCCAAAGTCCAGCTTCTTAGTCTCTCACCTCAGTGACCTCCCCCCACCCAAAACCCCACAATACTTTAGGCCCTACCCTGGACACGTCATCACCCCTGGCTTTACCCCCCACCCCCCGAAAATCCCCAGTTGTCTCTGGGTGGTCACTGATCCTTCCAGAACATTCTTGGTTTCCTGCTGGCCATAGCCCCTCCCCAACCTCCTTGCCTTTCCTTCAGGGCAGATGCCTGTGGGTCTGAGGCCACTGGGGTGTGTGGCCAGCCAGCTCAGCTGCAAGGGGTGTCCTAACTCCTAGATCTCCAGAGCCTGGCAAGGCGGGGGGTCAGGTGTGCAAGAGCGGGGGAGGGTTTGAGGTGAGCAGGTGAAAGTCGGAAGGGTGTCTGGTGAAGAAGGAGCCTCCCAGCCCCTCAAGTGGTGCTATGTGCACAGGGCCAGAGGCCTGTCCGTGGGATCAGGGCTTCAGGCACAGCATGGGCCATGGAGGGCGGGGCGCACAAGGAAGGCCTGGGCAGTGCGAGAGAGAGTTCAAGGTTGTCCCCTCAGGGCTGGGAGCAGCGTGATGACAACAGAGTCGGTGAGGATCAGATTGGAGGGCGGGGCTGCAGAAGGCGAGGTTGGAGAGAGGCCAGGAGTGTCAGTGTGCTTTGGGGCAGCGTGACTGTCTTCAAACTCGGCTGGAGGGGCTGCCCCACCTCCCCATCAGGCTCCGGGCCATTGTGCCCCTTGCCCTCCTTGCAGGTCCTGCCCTCTCCCGTCCCAGACTCTGAGCTCCGTTATCTGTGTCCCTGGCACCAGCCCCAGGCCCTCAGCCAGCATTTGCAGGGTGCTTGCATGGGTGAGTGGGTGATGGCACGGATCCTGGTCTCTGGTGGCTGGAGCTCAGCTGGCAGGTAACGGGGGCGCTTTGGACAGGGCTTGTGGTCTCTGTTCACTGTCAAAGGTCAAATGTGCTCCAAACACAAAGACCAAGCACCATGGAAGTGTCTAAAGAAAAGTGGTTTAAGTCACAACCTTGGCCCCTACTCTCGTTGGCCGGGGTGATGTGTGTGTGTGTGTGTGTGTGTGTGTGTGTGTGTGTGAGAGAGAGAGAGAGAGAGAGAGAGAGAGAGAGAGAGAGAGAGAATTCAGTGGTTTTTCGCACACCGATAGACTCGTGACACCGTGACCAGAGTTCCAGGACGTGGACGTCACCTGGCCCTCGGCACGCGCTGATGCGCTCCAGCCCCTGTGGGTTTGCCGAGACTGGACGCTGAAGATGCAGGTGCAGCTTGCCCCGCCGTGCTTCGCTGGTGTTGCGTTGTTGACAAGCTGAGGGTTGTAGCAACCCTTCGATGAGTGGCTGGCGTCCAGCCACCCCGATGGCGCCATTTTCCCAGCAGGTCAGGTGATGGTGAGCGTTTCTCAGCGGTAAATTCAGGGACGCGCCTGGTTCTGTGGAGGCAGTGCTCCCGCACATTTAATGGACCACCTGGCGGACATTCGGGTCGGTGCCACCTTTCAGCGGTTGTGCCCAGCTTCTGTGCGGACACACGTGTTCATGTCTCTGGGGCAGACACCACGGCGTGGAGTTGCTGGGTCCTGCGGCCACTCTATGTTTAACTCTTGGAGAATTGCCAGGTGGTTTTCCAAGCGCTGCGCCGCCCGGCATCCCCGCAGCCGCCACCCACACCTCTAGCCTTTATCTGCCCTGTTGATTGCGGACATCCAGTCTAGTGGGTGTGAAGTGGGCTCTCGTGCCGGTTTTCGGTTGTGCTTCCTGATGCCCCGTCCGTGGGGCCCGTTCCCATGTGCGTGCTGGCCGTTGCGCGTCCTCTTTGGGGAGGTCTTCATGCAGACCCTCTGGCCCCCTTTCGGTTTTCGGGACGACGCCCAACCCACTGGGCCACACTTTTCAGGGCCCTTTGTCTATTTTTTAAAAAAATATTTTATTTATTTATTTTTTTTAGAGAGGGGAAGGGAGGGAGAAAGAGAGAGAGAAAAAAAATGTGTGGCTGCCTCTTGCGTGGCCCCCACTGGGGACCAACCACAACCCAGGCATGTGCCCTGATTGGGATTTGAACCTGCGACGCTTTGGTTTGCAGCCAGCGCTCAATCCACTGAGGCACACCAGCCAGGGCCCTTTGTCCATTTTAAAATTTGGTTTTTATCTTTCCATGATCAAGTTGTAAGTGTTCTTTATGTGTTCCTGGTACAAGTCCCTTATCAACTAGGTGACTTGCAAAATTCTCAGATTCAGGGTTGTCTTTTCACTTTCTTGCTGGTGTCCTCTGAAGCACAGAACTTTGTCGTTATGATGGGCCTGGTTTTTCTGTTTTCTTCTTGGCTGCCTGTGCTTTGGGTGTTATTGCCTGTTCCAAAAGCCATGAAGATTTATGCCCATGTTTTTTTTTTTCTTTCAAGATTTCCACAGTTTTGCCCTGGCTGGTGTAGCTCAGTGGATTGAGCATGGGCTGCAAACCAAAGGGTCACCGGTTCAATTCCCAGTCAGGGCACATGCCTGGGATGCAGGCCAGGTCCCCAGTAGGGGCCGTGTGA
>PVKU01012155.1:0-37629 GCA_004027475.1 Anoura caudifer | reverse complement strand
AAAAAAAAAACAAATACCATATGATCTCACCTTTAACAGGAACCTAATCAACAGAACAAACAAACAAGCATAATATAACCAAAGACACTGAAATTGAGAACAAGAGAGAAGAGGGATAGGAATTTCTAGGGGAAAAGGGGAAGGGATTAGAGCAACGAGTATGAAAGACACATGGACAAAAGCTAGGGGGGGTGGAAATGGGAGGGAGCTGGGGAGGGCTGGGGCGGTGGGCTGGGATGGGAGTAGAAGACAGAAAACTGTATAAGAACAACAATTAAAATAAAATTTAAAAAAAGATTACTTTGAGCTGAAGACATTTGCATAAACAGCCGAAGAAAGAGAAGTTCCTGTTTTTCTGAAATTCCCTTATTTGCCCAAAAGCAATACCTTCCAAAAGAATTCAGCTGTCATGGATGGGATTCAGGTCACACTACTCCAAATATGACACCTTGGTTGGTTGGACACTTTAAGCTGAATATGTTTCAGAGGCTAAAAAGTAAACAACAGGCCCCAAATGGAGTTGTTTGTGCAAAGCCACACTGAGACTGGGCTACAGTTTTGGCTCTCCCATCAATGGCATCTTACACCCACCTGTCAGGAATCCCCTGGTCAGAGGAAGAGATCACCTGCCTGATCATCCCCCACCACTCCCTAAAGGAAAGTGAACTAGCAATAACCAATGGCAGTTTTTTTTTCCAGTGCAGCTTCCTGTCCCTGCTCCCTTCTATTTGCCACAGTCTCATTTTGTACTGCTCTCAGAGCTCCTTCCCATCTGTGAGGTGGGGGTGCCCAATCCATGAATCATTGAATAAAGACAATAAATCTTTAGTTTCTGTTTTAGTATTATGCTTTACGCATTATGTTTTACACCTAATACATTCAGACAAAGACACATTTAAGGATAAAGAGAAAATCTTAAAAGCAACAAACAGAACATGAATTTTGTTTTTAACAGAAAATAACAGAAACAGGAAGGCTACTCTGACCTTCTCCCACTCTTCACCCCTGGAGCAGTTCATAAAACTCTTTGATGAGAGCAGCCCTGAGATGGGCACTCCTTCCACCAGGACAAAAGGAGTGTCTTCATCTTCAGACAAATTGGGCTGCGAAGAATTCCATCAGGTCTTGTGACTGTCACCCAGTTTATGACACTTACTTCCTATGCCCTGTGCTCCCACATTTCTACACAACTGCCCAGTTTGAATCAAAACTGACATAAATATATTCAGGATTAACTGCTTCTTTGGGTCTTCATTTCTTTATAAAGGCTCTTGTGTCATGTAAAACTTATATTAAGTTTGGATGCTTTTTTCCTGTGAATCTGTCTCTGTAGGTTTAGTTTTCAGGCCCAGCCAGAGACCCCCAGAGGTCTCCCCTACAAGGTAGTGAGGCAGGTTAAAAACCCCAGTGCCTGTGGGCCAGGCAAGGATCACAATGCATGAGGCAGACAGGATGCAGGAAAAGCCAGCTGTTCCCTTTCACTGTCCTGAAGTGTCCCACTTTTCATAGAGATGTGTGTGAGGAAAATATTTCTGCAGTAGAAGGAAAACATCAGTTCAAGGACAATAATAGTGGCTAGTGACACAGCCTTGGGAGGGGAGGCATGAGAGCCTAGGAGGACTGGGGGCACATGCCCACCAAAGAGGATAACCTGTCCTGGGAGCCCATATAACAGCTGTGTGGGGTATTTGTCACATTGGCCCATTTTTTCAAGAGGAACTGGAAATGCATACCTTTCTGTGAAATGTGTTTCTTTTTAAATGTTAGTTTGAGCTCTTAAAGCACTATAGTGTAGGGCAGAGGGCACATCTGCAGGCCACATCAAGGCCACAAGCACCAGTTTAAAACCTTAGCTGCTGAGGCTCCAACGGATAAGGTCTTATATGTAAAGCACTGTATTTAAAATATTATTTACAACCATTTCAACAACATAGATTTTTCTAGCAGATAGATGGTCCCTTGGACTTGGCAGTCTCTGGTATTCATTCCCATGGGGAAAGTGATTTGCTTTGAGGTAACATGACTGGCTAGCTCCACGCAAGGCTGTAGAGACTGAAATGGTAGTCTTTAGTCCTCTGCAAATTCACCTCCTGTGTGGGCTTTTATTCCAGCAGGAACCTGGACTCCATCTTCATTTTGGTTTCAGCTCAATGTCTGCCGATCATGCCCCAAAACATGAGCTCATAATGGCTCAAAGCCTTACACTTTGAAGAGATATTTAAATTTTAAATGAGGATTCAAAGATGAAAATTTCATCTTCTTTTTTCACCATCCTTCTCCCAAGAATGGGAGTGTTATTAAACGGCAAAGCATGCCAGGACCTGGAGGCCCTCCATAGATCACGCTGACACTGCACATGCTTGGATGTGGAGTAGCATCAGCTAATTAATTTTATAATAATACTGCTTAGTTTAGTTTTGGAGGTTACCAGGAATACATAGAAGTAGTCTTCATGACATCCTAGCATTCTCAAGAAAATAAAGCTAATTATTGGGAATAAATGTGAAGGTTCAAGAAAAAGAAAAAGTTTTTTTTTTTTTTTTTTTTTCTTTTTTTAAACTAAGAGCACTGAATCCATTTACTGGAAAGATTCTATTTTAATGTTGGCCACACAGATGAAGTTGATTACGAAGAGAGAAATTGTTTGGTTCATTAGGCTTTAATTATAGAGATAAATTATTATGGATGAAAAGAGGGAACCACAAAATTATGGAGATTTAATTCCAGTTCAATAAACAAGTTCAAATATCTTTACTTGAGACATAAGCTAGTCATGTCCTTTTTCTTTTTTCCCCAATTTAATTTGATGTCCATTGACAAATGATATTAGAATGTCCCTGGAAAATCTTAATATCTATAGTGTGTTAGTGGTTATCACTTAAATTATACTTTTTTCCCTAATTATATTTTCTGATGGTGGTATGGAGATAGATAGGCCTTATTTCTGTTTCAATTTATGTTATGTAATAATGACAAAATGTTACATTACTGTTATGCCATTATCCATGAAGCCAAATTGATTTTATGATAGCTCCAAGGCCTTCAATGGCTCCCCAATGTGTGCAAAGATAAGCTGAAAACCTTGAGCTTGATATTTAAGGACTTTCAGGATCTGATCCAAACTAAATATCTAATATTATTATTTAGTATTTTGTTGTAAAGTTACAAAAGTTCTGCCATACCAAATGTTTTGTTCACCATCCCACAAAGAGGTCTTGTTTCATTTGTTTTCAAGATTTGAGGCTTATCTTTTTCTATTTGCATTTTCCCTTTTATTTATTTATTTTTGATGTTTACATTAGCTTTATTTATAATTGCCAAAATTTGTAAGCAACTGAAATACTCTTCAGTATTTGATTTCACTGTCTGGATTGTCATATTTTCCCTTTTAAAGTCTACTTGTACGAGTCTATTTTCTAGGCCCTGTTCAAATTATACATACTTCATCTTCTTTTCTGAGCATAGTGTTCTTGTTGACCTGCTGCCTGTTTTATAAAACATTTTTATACCATTCTTCTTTAAACTTCTTACATTATTGGTAGTTTTTACTCTGAGGTCATTCAACCAAATTTTAAATTCTATACCCAGTATTGAAAACCCTTTAGTCTCCACTGAAAAACTACTCAATCTAATAAGTGAATTTGGCAAAACAGCAGGATACAAAGTCAATATTCAGAAATCAAGGGCATTTTTGTACAACAAAATGAAGTATCAGAAAAAGAAACTAGGAAAAAAATCCATTTACTATAGCAACAAGAAAAATAAAGTACCTAGGAATAAATGATAAATTTAGGAGATAAATTTATCTCAAGGAGATAAAAGACCTGTACTCAGAAAACTATAGAACACTGAAGAAAGAAATTGAGGAAGATACACATAAATGGAAGCATACACCATGTTCATGGATTGGAAGAATTAGCATGAAAATGTCCATACTACCCAAAGCAATCTACAGATTCAATGCAATTCCTATTAAAATACCAATGGCATATTTCACAGATCTAGAACAAATATTTAACAAATTTATATGGAACCAAAAAGACCCCAAATAGCCTCAGCAATCTTGAGAAAGAAGAACAAAGTAGGAGGGATCACAATACCTCACATCAAACTATACTACAAGGCCACTGTAATCAAAACAGTATGGTACTGGCACTAAAACAGACACATATATTCATGGAGCAGAATAGACAGCCCAGAAATAAAATCATGTCTCTATGGTCAACTGATATTTGACAAAGGGGGCATTAGTATACAATGGAGTAAAAATAGCCCCTTCAATAAATGATATTGGGAGAACTGGACTGGTACATGCAAAAAAAATGAAACTAGACCACCAACTTACACCATACACCTGAATAAACTCAAAATGGATAAAAGACTTAAATGTAAGTCATGACACCATAAAAGTCCTACAGGAAAACATAGGCAGTAAAATTTCAGATATCCCATGTAGCAATATTTTTGTTGATATATCTCCTAGGGCAAGGGAAATAAAGGAAAACATAAATAAATGGGACTACATCAAATTTAAAAGCTTCTGCATGGCTAAAGAAACCATCATCAAAATGAAAAGAGAACCAACTGTATGGGAGAACATATTTGCCAATGATACATTGGATAAGGGTTTGACCTCCAAAATGTACAGGGTGTGGCAGAAGTAATACCTACTTGAGTGTTGTTGATAGGATATGGGTATCCAATATCCTACCAACCTATCCAATAATATGGATATAATAATTTATAGTTTTAATTTGAACATTTCACCTAAAATGTCATACGGTGTGTTTGAGTGTGATATTGTTATGTTATAGCATTACATGCTTATAATTTTTATAATAAAAGATTTTGTAATAAAAAAGGGCATTGTTTGTGCCAGGCCCCTGTGTAAAGAACTTATCCAATTCAACATCAGGCAGGCAAACAATCCAATTAAAAAATGGGCAAAGGACCTGAATAGACACTTCTCCCAGGAGGACATACAGATGGCCCTGTAGGTATATGAAAAGATGCTCAACATCACCAACTATCAGAGAGATGCAAACTAAAACCACAATGAGATAACACCTTACACAGGTCAGAATGACAATCATTAATAAATCAACAAACAACAAGTGCTGGCAAAGATGTGGAGAAAAGGGAACCATAGTGCACTATTGGTGGGAATGCAGACTTGCACAGCCACTGTGGAAAACAGCACGGAATTTCCTCAGAAAACTAAAAATGGATCTGCCTTTTGATCTAGTGATTCCATTGCTGGGAATATACCCTAAGAATCCCTAGTCACCAATTCAAAAGAACTTATGCACCCCTATGTTCATAACATAACCGTTTACAACAGCCAAGTTCTGGAAACAGCCTAAGTGCCCATCACTAAATGAGTGGATCAAGAAACTGTGGTAGGCACATTTACACAATAGCACACTATGCAGCAGAAGGAAAAAAGGAACTCTTACTTTTTGTGACAGCATGGATGGAATTGGAGACTATTATGCTAAGTGAAATAAGCCAGTCAATGAAAGACAAATAACATATGATCTCACCTATAAGGGGAATCTAATGAACAAAATAAACTAACAAGCAAAATAGAACCAGAGGCATGGAAACATGGAACAGACTAACAGTGACCAGAGGGAAGAAGAGAGGGAGATAATTATGGAAAGAAGGGGAAGGGACTAGTCAAGGAACATATGTGAATGACCCATGGACATGAACAACAATGTGGGAATTGATTGTGGGAGCTGGGGGGTGGGCTGGGCAGAAGAGGGCAAAGGAGAAAAAATTAGGACAACTGTAATAAAATGACAATAAAAATTTTTAAAATAATAAAATAAATTAATGGTTCTACAACATATTGTAAAAAATAACATTTATGTGACAATTAAAATTTGAAAAATGCACATTCGAAAATGTCAGAGAAATATTGTGAATTATCATGCTGGTTATATAATTACATTTTCTAAAAGATTATTTTATTTTTCTATAGAAATATAATAAATAGTTATGAATTAAATAATGCCATGTCTATGTTTTGCTTCAAATTAATATGTGAGAGAGGAGAGTGTTAGGGTACAGATGAAACAAGAGCAACTGTGATATCAAGACTGACCAAGATGAGTCAACATCAACCAAGATTAGCCAATCATCACTAATAGTTGTTGAATTTGTATATTGGGGGTTCTATCTATTTTATATATGCTTAACATTTTGCATTATAAAAGTTCTTTTTAATTTTTTTAAAATAAAACAGCCCTGGCTGGTGCAGCTCAGTGGATTGAGTGCAGGCCTGTGAACCAAAGGATTACGGTTCGATTCCCAGTCAGGGCACATACCTGGGTTGCAAGCCAGTTCTCATCAGGGGATGCACAAGAGGCAACCGTACATTGATATTTGCCTCTCTC
Source organism: Anoura caudifer (assembly GCA_004027475.1). Lineage (NCBI taxonomy): Eukaryota > Metazoa > Chordata > Mammalia > Chiroptera > Phyllostomidae > Anoura > Anoura caudifer. Next base: position 31,228 of record PVKU01012155.1, on the reverse strand, counting down.
TCTCCTTCCCTTCCCCTCTAAAGATAAATAAATAAAATCTTAAAAAAATAACACAATAAAATTGAAAATTTCAGAGGCAGCATGAAGACACTGGAAAGGGGTACTACTCTCAGCATGGAATAGCCACTGGCTTTTGGTAGGTCACTTAGCCTTGCTGAAGCTATCTTCTCTCAAGACATTCCAGTGAATACTTGTGCTTTAGCCACGTCCAGCTCTGAAGCTCTGTGAATGTGTTTAGGAGCCCAAGACTGATTTTTGGAAAATGGAAGGATATATGAACTCTCCATAGTGGTCACTTTAACATGAATGAAGTATAGGGAGGGAAATAAAATACACCTAAACTTAGTAGGGCAGAAGCAGCAGAACATTCTGTAGACCATGAGAGCACCACAGTGTGGGGCAGATGGATATTCATAAGGTAAAGGGCTTCTAGTCCAGACTTTGTTTTGAGAGCAGTGATTTGGCAAGAAAATGTTCCCTCTCTCATAATTAGGAAGCTTTAAAGGCCTAGAGGGACTTGAAGTTTCAGCATAAGTTGAGCCCAGAGTGGCTACACAGAGTCACTCTGGGCATACAAGATCTGTCTGGGAAAATATCCAGCCATTGTTAATATAACAAAAACAGTTTATGCAACATCAATGTAATCTGGTAACCATGGTGAGTGAACTGAAATGTGCATGTGTGATCAATGACAACTTAACTGTACTAATCAGTGGGGGCTGTAGACACCATTGAGTGACCACGTGTACTGTATGGCCATCGCATTCAAAATGACTGAGTGAGTTGAGCAACAAATCTGTATCAAAGTTTGCATTAAGCTTGAACATTCCTCCACAGAAACTACTTGGATGATTCAGAAGACTTTCAGGGATGGTGCAATGAGTGCAGCACAAATAAAAGTATGGTACAAACACTTTAAAGACAGTCAAGAATCTGTTGAAAGTGATCCATGTTCTGGAAGGTCTGCAGCAAGCAGAACACCTGAGAATGTTGGGCTGCAGTTAACAAAGATTGGCGACTGACAGTGTGAGAACTAGAAGCTGATCTAGGAACTACAAAAACTACTGTGTCCAAGATTTTGATGGAGGATCTTGGCATGAAATGTGTCATGGTAAAATTTGTTCCATGGCTTCTGCTACCAGAACAAAAGGAACATTTTACTGCAGTTGGGAAAACTGTCTGAGGTCCCAAGGTGCCTACTTTGAAGGGGACTGAGGAATGTGTACAATGTTTCTAGTATCCAATAAATGTCTCTCTTTTTCATATTACATGGCTGGATACTTTTCTGGACAGATCTTGGTGTGATCATGTTGAATCAGGAAATCTTACATCATAGAGTGAGAAGAGACCAAGTGAAATCAATCAGGCAGGTGAAGTCCAATCCAACCAGAACAGGTATCAGATTCAATTGTTGCAAAGTACTCAGGATATTTTCACTCAGTGATGAGGAAGTCTTCTTGATGCCCATCTGAAAACTGTTCTTTCAACATGGAGCCATGCTAAGCCTTCTGTGGACACAGAAACAAACAAACAAACAAACAAAAAACAGTGTGCCAGCTCTATGATTGTCAAATGCACTTCAAATAGAGGCAGTTAACATGTTATCTTGAGCCTTGCCATGGTTAAGCAACCTCTTCAAGAAAGGCCATTTCACATGGATAACCCATGGGTGGTGGTATTGGGGAACACGTCAGCTTCTCAGCCTCATCAGAATGAAGGCACTTGGGCTTTAGTCAGCACAAATGTAAGACATCTGGAGGCCGATGGTGTTCACTATCCTTGTCAACACAGGTGACTTTTATGGATCACAAGCCTGGATTCCTATAGTCTGTTCCTTTCTTATGTTAGCTATTCCTCCAAAATGCTGCTGAATCCCCAACTGTTGGGTAACATATATAATACTTATTGGAAAACAAAGTAAAATAAAATTCATTATTCACCTAAAAGTAGGACAAATGACTTAATTTGTTGAGTGCCTGTAGTTTCCCAAAGGCTTTCTAAAGGTTGTTTGTACTACAATTACCTAAATTAAAAGACATTTCCCCATATAAGGTGAGGAGACATCAAGTGACAGGTCTGGGATTTCAAAGCAGGTGACAGAACACACAAGGACCCTTCAACTGTAGGTGATTTCTCAATTTTGTCAGGACCTTAGAATGATCTGGAGAGCTTCAGGGAGTGCCTAGGCCCTATTTCTTGCATATCTCAATTTAACTTGTCTTGGGAAGGGTATCAATATTTGGGGAGGGATTGCCAAGCACAAGTGGGATTGCCAAGCCAGTTCCTCTCCCTTCTCCTTGGTCTCTAAAGTAAGGGGATCAGCACGCAGTCTCTCTAAGATGAAAAGACATTACCTACATGAGCACACAGGCTCTGGGAGCTGTTTGCCAGGTTACTATCCCTCACACTGCCACTTACTAGCCCTCTGGACTATTATCGCATCTACACAATAGGAATATAAGCAGTGCCTACCATATACAGTGGCGTTGGGAGTATAAGGAAGCAGAGCATTTAAAAGAGTGCTCCATGGTCATTAATTGCCACCAAGCTCAGCATGTGTCATGCAGAGGCCAAGGGAGAGCACAGCCTCACAAGTTTCCTGCACATGGTCTGCATGGAGAGCATTCAGTTTAGCTTCTAAGGCTGTTCTTGCACATTTTTGGGTCTACTCTCCTCTCCCGATTCCCCAACCGTTACTGTTCACACATTTCCCGACTGCAGCCTTTGCCCTAGATCTTGGCTCCAGTCACTTTAGGGGTTCATTATTCTATTGTTATCTACTTTTCATCCGTTTTTTAAACTGCCCAATAAAGAGCTAATTTTTAAAAAATAAAATGAGAATAAAGCTGTATCTCCTATCTCAAACATATAACATCTGGTTTCCAAAATGTTTTCCAAGGGCTTGGGGCTCACATTTACTATTATATGTTGTTATTGAATAAATTTATCAAGAAACCTCATTATAATACCTATTTATCTGGCCTTACCATTTAATTATTCACTATTTACTTGAGATGAAGCCATGCAGACAACTTGTCACCTTTGCTAACATTAACACACTCTCTTTGGTGTATGTCCCAAGAATGCAGACTGATAAGTTTAGGCATGTTTATTTGTTATATATCTCTTTCCTTGTCTCAGACAGTGACGTCGCAGGCATTTTTAAAACATTTTTCTGCTAAGGGTCTCATTATCTACAAGGCTTCAACTGTTTGTTGTGCTGCTATCTCGAGGAGTGTTATCAGACCTCCTTACCGCTCCCAATGTCTCTGGAATGGAACATGCATAGTTGCCGTGGTGGATATGTAGGGTTTAGAGTAAGAGCATTGACAGTGCTGAGAATCATGATACGAGCTCTACAGGAAATGGCAGTTCTTCTAGGTCAACAGCTGATTTTGCAGAAATGAAAACTTAGGACCAGAAAGTAGCTGTATTTGCACCATGTCCCACAGCTATGCAGCAGTGCAAACTATTTCTTTTCTATTTGCAGGTGACTTTCATTGTCCTTAGCAGTGATGACAGGGGGTGTGACAAGGGAGTAAAGTGGGAGTGAGTATCCTGTGCACATGGGACAATTGCTTTCAGAGAGTACAAGTACTGACGGGCCTTATTCGCAGGTATCTCAGGCCAGTGCTTCTCACACTTTAGTATACATCAAAATTATGTTGCAGACTTGCTGAAACACAGATTGCTGGGCCCTGTTCTTGGAGTTTCTGATTCCGATAATTATAAAGCCTGAGGATTTGCAATTTTTAAAAGATTTTACTTATTCATTTTTGGAAAGAAGGGAAAGAAAGGAGAGAGGGAGACAACATGTGTGGTTGCCTTTTGTTGCGCCCCCTACTGGGGACCCGGCCTGCAACTCAGGCATGTGTCCTGACTGGGAATCATACTGGTGACCCTTCGGTTTGCAGCCCAGCACTCAATCCACTGAACCACACCAGCCAGGGCAGGATTTGCATTTTTAATAAGGAGACCTAGCACCCTGAAGATCAGATTCCTTTAACAAGGAAGCCCTGAGAACCACAATTTTAGCCAAACACACCTAACTCGTGTCCCTTACTCCCAGTTGTTACCATTGCTAATCATTATTAATCATTATTAATAGTGTTCTCAAATGTGGTGCTCTTCTCAATACACTTGCTTCCATGAAAGGTGGTTCACATGGCACCTGCTAACTAAATTTTCTTCCTCTTTACTCCACTGCCACCCTTCTTCGCCCATCGCCACTGAGGCACCTGTTATGTATCTAAATGTCAATGGCGCTGTTTGGCACTCACTCTGCCACATTGGTCACTCTAGGTCATGCACCATTGGTGGTAGGAATCTCAGCAGGGCCACTTCAGCTCTGTCACGTGGTAGGAGAGATATGCAAGTGTTTGTTTACAGTCCCCAGCCAATAGGGGCCCTAAGAATGATGTTCTACTCTTTTGATAAGTTATTATGATTAACTCATACATTCTGTAGTTGTGGCTCAATGTGAAAGGCTATCTAAGGAGAAATGTAACCTAGAAGCACAGCTTATCCACAGTTGATGGGACACGAATTGAGAAACTGACACTAACACTGTTTTCCCCTGATGAGAGCTTCTGGAACTCTCTCTGTTATAGGGTAATGATGCAGGTGGAAATTCCTCACCTAAGTGATACAGGTGTGGACTTCACACAGTGTAAGACATTCCAGGTTGAAAATAAGGAGCATGTTGCCATCAACATTACATATGGTAATGCATGTGGGATTGTGTTTCCATGGACAGTGAATCATGTCTTTCAATCCAAGCAAGTATTTTATGATTTCTGTTCATAGAAATGGACAGAAATATGATGGACACACTCCAGAGGTGTGAAAAAACTTTTTTTAAAAACCTTTCTACCGTGTTGCCAGAAGTATTGCAAAAACATTCAGAGAAGATGAGAAAGGGACAAATTTAGTCCCCTGGGGAGAAAATGTGCTGCATTCAAACCCATTGATCAGAAAAATTTCCATTGCTAATCCATAAATACTTAATTAAGGGTCATAATACATGGATAATTTACTTCTTATAGTGCCTTGATTTCTAACCTTTCCTTATTCGCATCCATCTGTTATTGATTCACTTTTCAGCCAACCAAACTGCATGTTACCAAGACTTAGCATTTGTTGCAGCACATTTGAACAAGCACATGAGAGTGCATGGACAATGTGGGGTCTGAAATGCAGGGGTCCCAGTGACAGCAGGCAGGCTCCCTGTGGGCACAGAGCTGCTCCACTCCCCTTCCTCCCAAGCCAGGACTTTTAGCATGTGTCACAGTGTATCACTCTGTCAGTTTTCAATCCCTAATTTTTTCCAGCTGTGCGCCAATCAGATCACTGACACCATTTTCCATGTCTCTTAGAGTGTTATCTAGGGATTCATTATTTAAGAAGCCGTTTTACCCATGAGTGTGTGTGTGTACATCCAGAGAATAAAGTTCCTCTTGTGCTGTTGCTATGATGTCAGGGGCAGTTTCTCATTCCCTTCTACAAAGCTTTCCTTCTTCTGATGCAGCAATTAGTCGACTATTAATAAAAAGACATTAGGTTATGCTTATTTATTTTTTAAGGAATGACATCATTCCCTGCCTTAATGTCTAGCAATGGGGCAATTCACAGGTCTTTCCATTTATTACATCATAGAAGCCAGTTGAACTTGGCAATTACCTTGCTGTTTTCACAACAGTGTTGAAAAGGGTACTGAAAGGGGGGGTCGTTTGCAAGGGTCTGAATAAACATCTATGTGGCTATGTGTCCTCTCATTTTGTTAAGTAAATTTGTAGGCAGTGAAAAGTACCTGAGAAGCCTGGTTCAGAATGCAAATATCCTCATTTTACTCCACAGCAAAGCTACAACTCAGTCTGAGTGGCTAGAGTGGGCCTGGTAATATCCTATTAGTTGGCTGGCCATCAGAGATTATCCAATATTAAAGGCCTGCTAACTAAAAGTTACAAACTTCTAATTGAGCAGTTCTAGGAGTGCACTAGCTAAAACACTCTCAAGGTTTTTAGGAATTTGCAAGTGGAAAGGACTTCAAGGCTCAATTTTAGACACAGGGGAATTGAATACTAAATTACTGAGGAAGTTTGATTAACCAGGAACAGTTAGCAAGTGGCAAGACTGGTTTTATTTCTACTCTGTGATAATACCCCTGTCTTAAACATGCCACCTCTCTAGACTAATAAAGATTCTCTTTTCAGAAGTGGAACTTAAATATGTTGCTTGAATTTATCTGACTCTTTGTATTGATTTTTAAAAAGCCATTTCTCATTGCTGGAGTACTCAAGTCATGAGGCTGCTTCTCACATTGAATAACTTTGAACCTGTAATTTAAACTTCAGTAACAGGACCGTTCAAGCCATTGGTGTCAGTGGCCTATTGAAATGGAATTATTTCACCTCCTTCCTTCCCAAAAGACTGTATTTCAAGGTCAGAGGTTAGTCCTCACCAAAGGGATAGTATTTTTTCCTGAACTCTCATTATGGTCAAGTGCAAAGCACTGACTTTATCAATATAGGTTTGATTATGTCAGTCATGAAGAAGATAATTTGATGTATTGCTCAATGATGAAACTGCTAGAGGTCTAACTAATTGAATAACAAGGCATGGCCTTTGACCAAAGCCAGTCAAGGGAAACAACTGTTTCACAACCATGGCTCCTGCTCATGATATGGTCCAGCCATGATGATGGCAAGACCCATGGACTTTATTAACATGTACTTGTCCTTAGAATCAAGACTCTGATCAAAAACACTGGCAGAGCTACGTACCCAGTGTTGCAAGTCTAGGGGAGGAAGAAATTTTCCTCCACTCTCTTAGGGTTCCTGTCCGGCTCTAGAAATTACCATATTTTTTGGACTATAAGACACACTCCCCCCAAATTTGGGAGGAAAGGGGGGTGAGTCTTGTAGTGTGAATGTAGCTTACCTGGCTCACTCTGGGAAGGGGGGTGGCAGTGGAACGGGGTTGCAGGAGGCAGAGGCAGGGTTGTCACTTGCTGCAGGAAGCCAGTGGCAGCTGGAGTGGGGTGATGCTGCAGGCCCTGGGCTGGGAGAAGGAGGTGTCCTGGCAGTGTGAAGCAAGGGAGGCAGGAGAGGAATCCCTTCTGTGGCATACTATACTGCTAGAGAGGAGGGTACAGGTGGTGCAGGCATGTTAGGAGAAGAAAGCCTGTGGCACCTGTAAGTGTCTCCATCACGTGACTGGTGTGTCCCCCATTAACACTAACATAGGCAAATTCCACTGCAGGGTCACCTGTCAATGTGGCCCTGCAGCTGTTGCAAAACTACAACTCCCATCATGCTCAGACAGGTTGGGCTGATGGGAGCTGTAATTTGGCAACAGCTGCAGAGCCACACAGGTTGTGCAACACTGCTGTCCCCATACAAGAGTGTTGCGCAACCTGTGGCCCTCCGGCAGCAGATCCCCCCCATACCAGTGTCCAGCAGATCTCCCAATAACGGTGCATCATCCACTGATGTGCTCAGCTACGATGCCCCCATTTCTATGAAGGACAGTGCTGATAGTTCTGTCATTACTGTATTTTGTTGTAGAAAGACACAATAGCGTACCATAGTCTCCTGCTGAATCTATCATAATTGTGGAAAGATGTCAAAGCAGAAAGGATTTCATATAAAATCCCTTTTAAACTGGAGGTAGTGAAATACACCAAAGAACATGGGAACAGAGCAACGAAGAGATGCTTCGGGTCACTTCGGGTCACCTCCAACTGAAAAAAAATGACATGGGAATGGAGGAAACAGGAGGATCAACTGCAAAAAATGGACGAAACAAAACTTTCATGGGCATGCTACAAAATGTTAGAAGTGGATATGAAAGAGTGGATCACACATCACAGGAACAATGGCTTTTCAGTGTCTACAAAAATGATCACATATGAAGCCAAACATCTTGCTGCAGAGAAAGGCATTGAGGACTCACTGGATCACCATCATGGTGCCACAGATTTATGAAGAGATGTGGCCTTGCTCTCGCACCAAAAGTAGGATTGAACAAAAAATGCCTACAGAATATGAATCCAAGATTGTGTCTTTTCAAAAATTTATACTTGATGCAAGAAAGAAAAATGGATTTGAAATAAGCCAGATTGGGAACATGGATGAAGTCCCATTAACCTTTAATGTTCCATCAAACAAGACTGTTGATGTGAAAGGTGCCAAAACCATAACCATAAAAACCTCAGGGCATGATAAAACCCATTATATGGTTGTGTTGTCCTGTTGTGAAGATGGTACCAAACTGCCACCAATTCTGATTTGCAAGAGAAAAAAATATGCCAAAAGAGGCATTCCCAAGAGGAGTTATTGTTCATGTTCATGACAAAGGATGGATGGATGAAAATGGCATAAAGATATGGATAGAAAAAGTGTGGTCCAAATGTCCTGGAGGGCTTCTGAAAAAACCTGCTCTATTAGTGCTTGACCAATTTAGGGCACATATCACTGAAGCCACAAAAAAGAGATTTGAAGAAGAGAAAAACCCATCTAGCTGTAATACCTGGGAGGCTTACCAGCCAGTTGCGAACTTTGGACATTCCATCAACAAGCCATTAATATTTGTATGAGAGAAGAGTGGAACAAATGGATGGCTGCTGGAAACCATGATCTGACACCAACTGGATGAATGAAGAGGCCCACTATTACCCAAGTTTGTGAGTGGGTGAAAATGTCATGGCAGTCAGTTAAGGATGAAACTGTTGTGAGGTCCTTCAAAAAATGTGGCATCAGCAATGCCTTAGACAGCTCTGAAGATGACATCCTCTGTGAACAGAGCAAAGACAGTGATACTAGTGATTCTGAGGAACTGAGCTTCATAAATGTGGACAGCAGTGATGAGGAGTTCTTGGGGTTCCTTTATGATTAGAGGAGTTTCTGTACTTAAAGCTTGAAGTCAGTAATAACGGTTGTTAATGTTGATGTTGAGTTCTGTTTGCATTTACTTTGGTGAAATTTGATGTTATTTAGTTATTAAATATTTTATCATATTTTTTGCTTTAAATTTTTTTTTCTATTTTTCTCCTCTAAAACCTAGGTGCATCTTATGGACTGGTGTGTCTTATAGTCCGAAAAATAAGGTACACTGACAGAAAGCTATTGATGGGGAGCAAGCAAGCATGCTTTATTAAATATTTACATGTACGTGGGAGCCTTCACAAGATAATGAAGGTCTAAAGAAGCAATCAAAGCTTCTTTTACATTTTAGGCAAAGAAACAATACATTTCTGAAGAATTGACAAGACAAAGGGGTTTGAGCTAGGTGCAGTGTAGTTAACGGTGATCAGTTAGCTGTTTATCAAGATATGTTTGTACAGTCTTCTCAGCCCTGAATTCCCTGTATCTGGTGATAAGAATGCCTTCTTTTCTCCTGTGACAGGGTGGCTACTTCTCACATGGGGATCTTATGTCTCAGGGAAGAAAAGCCTCTGTGGTTTTCTGAAATTTCTTTAGTTTAAGATTTTTAACACACCAAGGTGCCATATCTAGGGTAGAATGTCTGGAACCCCAACACAAGCAATTATGTACCATGAACATGCCTAGAAGATTGTCATTCATTCCAACAACCTACCTGTTTCATAGGTTTAAGGAGTTTAGAGCACTTTTGTTTGTTTTTGGACAGAAGAAGATAAGTATAAGGTGATATACAACCCAGAAGTATCATTTTTTCATGGAATGTTTTTACTTTTACAGTGATTGCCCCACCCACAGGAGAGTAAGCACAGCACCTTACATGCAGTGGACCCTCCAATGTTTGGCAACAGAAGTATTAAAAAATTCAAATGGATTGTATTGCTCAGCCCAAAGCCCCAGGCAGAAAGCTCATATATAATAAAATACAGTCATTTGGAACAAGATGGTGGGAACAGAGACACAAACTCTCTACATGCCCACCAGCTCCACCAGCACTACTTTACACTTCACCCTAGGGTCCTCAAAGTTTCTACACCGCATACATGGCCACTGACATACCACATGCTATTTCTGAATGTTTGCTTCCTCCAAAAGCATCAAAGGCTGGGGAGATGGTATTGAGTATTTGGGAGGTGATGAGGTCTTGAGGATAGAATCAGACAAGGGTCCTCACCCAACACTGGAACCCTAATCTTGGACTTCCAAGCTTCAGAACTGTGAGAAATTAATTTCTGTTGTGTATAAGCTTCCCAGCCTATACTGTTTTATTATCACAGGCTGAGTGGACTAAGACACACTATATTGTACTCTATGTGGACTCACTAGAACTTTGATATGAAAGAGAGGTCTGAGGAGACCCCATATTAACAGGGCTAAGTGCTTATTAAAATGATAGAATCTTGGGCTCCAGCCAAGATGTCCTAATCAGAATCTGCATTTTAACAAGCTCCCCAGGTGGTTCTTATGCAAGTTAAAGTTTGAGAAGTACCATTTTAGGGGAATGATTCTCAAACTTCGATAAACGTGGACTCATGGAGAGTTTTAGAAAAGCCTGTGTTCCATCCTTGAGTGTTCAGATTGAATTGCCATGAGGGTGCATCCTAGGACTTGGGATTCTCATGCGCAGCCAAGTTATTGAATCTGTGCTCTAAAGCACTGTTTCCCAAGCTTTCTTGGTGAAAAGCACCTGGAGGTAACTTAAAATTTCAAATTCTCAGGCTAAATTCTGAAGTCATGATTGCAGTATCTCCGAATGCCATGTCTTGGAATCTTATGTTTATAGGTGCCCCAGGTGATGCTGACCATCAGGAACCTTTGGCAGACAATGCTTCAGACTAGTCTAAATACACAGAGCCTGAGAAAGAAGTAGTATCTTTCAAAAGAATGAACTCTGGGCTCTTCTCAGGTGTGTCATTACTCCCTGCCTTTATAAGACAGCTCATTCACAAGGCACAATTATGAATGTACTATGCTTGGTTCACTAATGAAGTACCTTGACTATTAACCTCTATGCTTTAGACCAGGATCTTTAAAGTCATTATTTTTCATTCAACAAATATGCGTCAAAAGTTATATTAACTAGACAATGTTCTAAACACTAAGAGTATAGCTAAACAAATTCTCTATTCCAATGACATTTTTATTCAAATGAGGAAATACATATTGAAAAAATAGTAAAGGATGGTTTTGGTGATACAGACTATGAAGATAAAAATGTAATATAATAGAAAGTGGGTGCTGGGTGCCGGTGAGAAGCAGTCTGCTTTGGAAAGGTTAATGGAACAGCTTTCTGTGAGGTGAGATATAAAAGTTAAGAACCTCCAAATAAATAAATAAATAAAACCAGCAAGGAGAAGTATGTTTCAGACAGAGGAAACAGTAAGACTGAATGACTGAGCTGGAGTGAGCTCAGGGTGCTTCAACACCTGGTCCATGAGGCCATCCCCGCATGAGCACGGGAGTGGTTTGGGATGAGACTGCAGAGACAGTGAGGGAACCAGTGCACGCAGTCCTTGTCAGCCAGTCTCATGGATTAGGTTTCACTCTAAGAACAATGGAAGGTCATTAGAAGGTTTTTACGGGGAGGTGATAGGATTTGGAGGCTCTTTGGAGGATGGATTGTCATGGCAAAAATTGGGAGCTGAAAGTCCAAGCAGGCAGTTATTGCCATTTTCCAGGTGAGAGAAGATGGAGGCTCAGGTGGAAGGAGCAGGTATGGAGAAAAGTGCATGTGTCCCCTAGTGTATGTTCCATTGACATATTGCTATGAGTTGATTTACTCCCCATTTCAGAAAAGGACATTTGTTTGTGTGCGGTTTATGCTTTACTGGTTTTGTAGAAACCTCATTTTTGTTTTTGCTCATTCAGCCAAAAGGCAGGAATTCACTGTAATATGGGTGTGAGACCAGGGAGGTTCTGTCCACTCACTCTGGCTTAGTTAAAGATTTTCACTCATAAATCTCTGGAGTATTTGCTTTTTCTGATTTTTTTCTAACTTCGATTTTCAAGCTCCTCTAATGCTTTTTGTCAATTGTGCAATGCTTTCCATATGAGTAGAAGGAGAACTCATACCATGAGTGGTCAGTTGCCTTTAAATGATTTAATATGCGGGGAGATATTTAACTCTTTGGCAAGGGGATTTGGAGAACATGTTATTTCCAGCTGTGTGTTAGATCCATATTGGGAAGGAGAAATTCTTAGCATCAAAAATATCATAGAATACATCCAGGTGTTTTTAAAAAGCTGCAAAAAATATAGCAGCCAAGAAGAATCTTTCACTGTTCCTTCATGATGCCATACTTCTTCCTCAGTGAAAATGGATACCACACATCATGCTTCTGAAAGGACTCTTGGATTCATTCCAGTCATGTAGGATGGAAAATGGGCTTTTGAGAACATTAAAAGCAGGAAACTGGAGCAAGAGAATGTGGGCACTTGCAAAGGTGCTAAAGATGAACAGGACTTAACTTTGTAAAGAAACAAGTCTGGGGTAGGTGGTAGAAAATTCCATTCCGGAAGAACAGGGATTGGGAGGAGGACTTGAGAAGTAATAAACCATTACATTGATGGTGCTAACTTAAGAAGAGGAAAAAAAATAAAGCAAGACTATGTCATCGTAACTCAAGTAAAACAGTTACTTTTGGGACCTGCACAAGTTATCAGCTCACAAATGGTTACATACTCAGCATGACTATTACTGGGTTGTAAGAGTAGATGCCTGGAGTTTAAGGTTGACCTCCAGGAGGACAATCAGACAACACATTCTTTTGTGTTGCCTTTAGAGAGAGGACGTGGGAGTGATTGGATCATGGACCATTTTAGAATAAAGACTGAATTAAGTTTGCTGGGCTTCGATCCAATTAATAGCAAAGCAATTCAACATAATTGACCCCAGAATAGTTGATTTGGTGACACATGGATAGAGTTTTGACAGCTTAGCAGTGAGATCAGGGAAGGAAATTAATATGTGATTTAAGTAAACTCAGGCACCTGGTAGTTTAATAGGCTTAGACACTTTCATCTTTTGTTATTGGATTGAATCTGGCCCAGTTGGGAGTTATTGAAAAATTGATTGCAATAAACTGGCCTCCATGATATGCCACTTTGGGCTCAAATCTCTTCCTGGATCACCTAAGGGAAATGATGCAACAGCGGCACTGGAACACACTCGTGTATTTAACTTACACAGACCAACCTTGTGTTTCTTCTTAGGAGGTAGCTGTAAGGTGTGATAAATGATGAAAAGTTTTGGAACCAAAGGTAAGACTTAAAAATGACAGAAAGACCTGTATTGGATATAGTTCAAGAAATACAGTTTTAATTAAAACAAAAAAAAATGGTCTTAAGCTGATTTCTTCTAGGTTCTGCTCCTACATTTGATCCAACATTTTCATGGCAAAAATAAGGACTTGGGTATGTTTGCTTAGCTCTGCCTCATATGCTCATTCATTTTTTTGCTTTTTGGACTTCGCCGTTCACCCTCTTCTTCCACTACTCCATGTTTGCATGTATGTGGTGTGTGTGTCATGTTATGACGTGTCTAAAAGAGAGGGTCTAAAATTTTACTAGCTTTTTAAATGTAGCTGTAATACATGAATAAAATTTCAAACCATCTGGAAGTAAATAAAGTAAAAGAATATTTGAAACTTAAATAGGCTTACCACATTGCCTTACAAAAAGTCTGTACCAATTTATACTTCCACAACAGTATAGGAGAGGGTTCTTTCTTTTTCATGTTTTTGCTGAGAATTGATTTAACAACTTAACATGTCTCAGACTGAATGTGGAGGTATTTGAATGTGTGTTTGTTTGTTTGTTTGTTTCACAACATGGCATCACTCAGTGTTCTCCAGGTCCACTTTTCTCCCTTGTGGTCTCTCCAAAGTGGCCTGCTCACAGTTACTGCTGGGTGTTCCTAGCTGGCATCTTCTCACCTTTCAAGTCATTGGTCAGAGGAAGCTTCTCCTGACAGATTTTTTTCTCTCCACTGTTTGAAAGAGAAACCCAATTTGCTCTGAAGTAACTGTCTATAGTTCTCTACTCATTTCCCTCAAAGAATTTATCATAATCTGAAATACTCTTCTTTGGGTATTCATTTGTTTGTTTTCTGTCTTTTTCCATTAGCTCTTTGATATCCGAGACCTGTGCATCTTTTACTGCACTCTTTCCCACCTGGCCCAGTAACTGGCAAAGAATAACAGTGAATGTGTTAAATTTATGGTGGGCAGCAAATCCATTCTATTCTCAGAGGTCAGGGGGAAGGAAAGGTAAGTAGACGGACGTGGCAGCTCTGAGGACTCCCGCTAACATTGCAATTTCATCCCTTCTCCTTTTCTGGAGATAAACATAATGTTCCCCCATAAAATCAGGTACTTTGAAATTTCCTCTTCCTATTCTCCTTTTATTGAAATTTGGGAAAATTTATTACATTTGAGACTCATACTTTTTCCTATTTATTTTAATGCATCTTCCAAATTAGAATTTGTACCATAAATAATTTGCTTGTTTTTAAGGGGAAAAAAACTATATTACTTTATCAGACTTCTGTGCATTCTCTACCACCTAAGAAAAAGCAGGGAAAATTCATGACAACTTGATAAGACAGGAGTTTTTCTTGATGTGGATTTTTATTCTGATCCCATGTTCATTGTAGAACATTTAGACAAATTCTGAAGAGTATAAAGAAATAAATGTAATCCTTACATTACCTTTTATTACCAAAATATACATTTTATCTTAAGCCAGATTTCTCTAAAAGCAGACATGGGAGTAAGGATGAGAATGTAGGTAGTATTTTGGAAGTAATCACAGGAAGCACTTATGTGAGACTGGAAAAGTACAACGAGGAAGGGACGGAAGGCAGTGCAAGCTGTTTGAAAGAGCAGGTTGCCATCATGGGCAAGGGGAGCTCAGTCCCTCTGGGTACATCTGTGAGACCATGTAACACACGCTTCTGTGTTGTTCCACCTGAGAGACAAGTAAATTCGTGTATTTGTATTCCATTTCCAGTCCATGATTAATTGAGGGATGCTTCTAGGGGTGTTAACTCCCTGTGCCCCAACTTTTTTCTTCTGGGTCCTGCTTTAAGAACAGGCTGAGCAAGCTAACATGGCCAGAGAAAGCCTTCAGGCAAAGAGTTGTATGTACTTTAAATATGAAGCCAGTGTGTGACAAAGACCTAGGCAGAGCATTGATAGCATTGCTGTGCAATCATTAGAGGAACCAAAGGTAAGATTTAAAAGTGACAGAATCTGCCCCAAGTGGACCCAGTCTATACCAAGTTTTACTCTCTCCCACAAACAGGCAGTGCTTAACAAGTAGGGCACTCACAGAAACAATAGTTAAAAAAAATCAAATTCAAGACTTAGCACATAAACAAAAATCACCATTAATGAATGTGGTAGTAAGCCAAAGCTTCAAACCTGCTTGTGCTGATCAGCTTGGTCTCCTGTATTCCTACACTCTACCATGAAGAGAACATGCCCCCAGGTAGTTGATCTAAGGAAGGTGTGAAGTGAGTTAGACCTGAATCCAACCTGAATTCAGAAGCCCAGCCCAGCCCACTACCATCTAGAGTGGAGCCACCTTGATCTGTAGACTTGCGAGCAAGAATAAATAAATGTATGCTGTTGCAAGCTATTGCTCTGCGGAGTTACCTGTTCTGTAGCATTCTCACAACAGCTGACTGATGCAATACTCACTGATACAGTTTAAAAAATAAATACACACACATATATAATTATGATCATTACAGACCATTTTTAAAAGAAAGAGAAAATACACTAGAGAACTTGTAAATTATAAATTTTATTACTAAAATTAAAAGCTCAATTATAGGGATTAAATATCATGAAAGCAGATAAAGAAAGATAAATTCATGAGTTAATAAATTTAACCAAAAACTTTTTTTAAATTACTGTCTTTGAAATTTCAGTAAAGTAAATAGGTATGTGCATGATTTATGTTAATTTAGACATGATGGGAATGAAGATCAAAGGAGAGGCTTCTGGGGAAACTCCCACTACTTTCAGAAGATCTTAGGGGCAGAGGCTAATTTCTCTTGACTTCCTGACACCCCTGACAGTAGGCTGAATACATACTGGCCTAACTTCCAAATTAGTTTCTTGAAGATGGACAATCTGTTTAGAAGAGGCCATTCACCTGTTCGATTTTAGGGTCCAAGTCAATGTCATAGAAACAAGGCCAGGTAGGGAGTCCAGGCATTGTGCTCATTGTTCCCACCAGGGGGTACAGAAAACCTGCCCCAGCGCTGATGCAGATGTCACAAATGGGCAGGACAAAGCCAGTGGGCATGCCTTTTTGCTCTGGATTTTGAGACAAGGACATGTGCGTTTTGGCCATGCAGATGGGCAGATTCCCAAAGCCTTGCTTCGTGTAAACTCCACCTTGTGCTGAGCTTCAGGGAGCAACTCAGTGTCATCTGCCCTGTAGATCCGAGTGATGATCCTGATTTTGTTCTCAACTGGAAGCTTGAGGTCATAGAGGAGCCGGAAACTGCTAGTTGCCTGAGCTGCTCTCCGGACAACCTGAGCAGGGCTAGGGTGCCCTTGCCCCCTGCTGCCTAGTGAGTACATTTCACAGCATCAAAAACCCCATGTTCTTTGGCAAGGTGGCTGACGAGGTCCAGCTCAGTCTCTGTATCTGTCTTGAATGCATTCACGGTCACCACTACTGGAACTCCAAACATTTTGACATTTTCAATTTGTTTCTTCAAGTTACTGAAGCCTTTTTAACCAGCTCCAGGTTCTCCTCTATGTAAGCCTTGGGAAAAGGCAGTGCAGCAATTACCACGGGGCCACCTCCATGCATTTTAAGAGCCCTGACAGTGGCAACGAGCACCATCACGTGAGGGCAGAGACCAGAACTTTTCCATTCCAATGTCGGCTTCGAATCCTGCTTCAGTCACTACAAATCCTTTGAGGCCAAAAAGCTTGAGTGCAATCTGATCTGCAATGATAGAGGAATTCCCATGTGTGATATTAGTGAACAGCCCAGTGTGAACAAACACTGGGGTGCCCTCTAATGTCTGCATGAAATTGGGCTTGATTGCATCCTTCATGATCACGGTCAATGCACCACTCACCACCAGATCTTCAGTACTGATGGGCTCCCCTTTCTTACTGGATGCCACTACCATTTTGCTCAGTCTCTCTCTCATGTCTACTAGGGAATTGCTCAGAGCCAGGACAACCATGATTTCACTGGCCACAGAGATATCAAATGGGCCATCCATGTGCACCCTTTCTCTGTTGGATCCTGTCCAATTGTGATCTTTCTCAGGAATCAATCATTGGTATCCAACACTCTTTGCCAGGTTATTGATTCTGGATCAATATCCAGTCTAGCAAATCTGTTTATCTCTTCATCTGTCAGTGTGATAGGGTCAGTCTTTTCAATGCCTAGTCTCTGTAACCTTCAGATTTGGATATCAGAGAACTTTCTCGTTCCACTTATTGATGGTACCAAACTATTAAAGAGAGCCTTGTCAGTCTGGGTCAGTTCATGGAATATCTGGGTATCAGTGGCAGTGGCCATGAGGTTATTAGCTGTAGTGATGGCATAGAGGTTGCCAGTGAGGTGCAGATTAAACTCTTCCATAGGAATGACCACCTGCAGTGCCACATTTTATTCCAAAGGTGGGGCCCTGAGAAGACTGCCATATACGTGCAAAGATGTTCTGATGGAGGTGGGCTCCAAGGACTTGCACCAGCCCGATTGTGGTTGCGCTCTTCCCTTCTCCCAGGGGAGTTGGAGTTATTTCAGTCACCACCATGTATTTTCCATTGGGTTGTGTCTTCAGGCATTTCAGCACCAACAGCAGAACTTTGGCCTTTGTTTCCCCATACAGTTCCACCTCTTCAGAGAACAGACCAATTTCTCAAGCCAGGTTACCAATGGGCTTTGGCTTGTGGGATCGCGATACGTCAATGTCACTAGGAACAGGTGTCTTGAAGTTAAGCTTGTTATACTGAATTGGCCACTTTCCTGGCTTAAATTTCTCCAGGAAATGCTTTGCACTCTCTACTGTGCTATGCATCAGCATGGCCACGGTCATGGGCCCAATGCCACCAGGAGCAGGAGTGATGAAGCCCACCCTACCCTTTGCCTCACTGTATGCCAAATCACCCACAATCTTTTTTGTGGCAGACCCTTCTGCATGGTATGCACCCAGCTCCCACTTGGAGCTGCACAGGACCCATGTCCATGGATAGGTTCTCTTCATGGGAAATCAAGTTTGCAATATACCTAAGCTGCTTTGAGTCTTGCTTTTGCTGAAAACTCCCTCACCCTGGATTGGGATAGCAGGTGCTTATTGTAACTTCCTAAAATCCATGCTAAACCTTGCAAGGACCAGTGTAACTGGCTCAACCACTTTTCCCCTTTTCATTTGCTAATATCCTTCTTCTGTGATGTGATTAGCAGCATTGGCCCCTTTGTTGTCTGTAAAAGGTAACCACCTATACTGATACTGTACATAGTAAATGAGGACCATCATGTAATGTGAGGAGAAATAAAATAAAGGCCTGTCATCGCAGAGGCTGTGGCTTCTGCTCCCCTTGAGAGAAAAGCCATGCTTTCCTTTTTCCCCTACTGGTCTCGGTAGTCCATGTGAATGTTTTATTTCATCCATAATGATGTGGACACTGCTGGCTGGTGTCTGCATCATTTTTCCCACTTGGTTTAGTATCATCTGGGACATAATTGATTCCACAGTCAATGAAGATTGCCCCAGGTTTCATCCACTCTCCTTTCACCATTTTAGGCTGACCAGTTGCAACCATCAGGATATCACCTTTACTTACCTCCTCTTCCAGGTTGGCAGTCTTGGAGTGGCAGGTAGTCACTGTGGCATGGTTCCACAGAAGCAAGTCATGCATGGGGGTGCCGACTATTTTGCTGCACCCAAACACCACAGCGTGCCTCCCAGCAATCTGCACCCCTGTTCCTTTGTTGAGTTCCAAGCATCCTTTAGGTGTACAAGGGATGAAACAGCCACTTAGGTCACCTCTAACAAGTTTTCCAGCACTGATGTTAGTCAATCCATCCACGTCCTTCTCTGGTGCAATAGCATTGACTACTGTTTCAGTGTTAATGGGATTTTCTGAAGGTAGCTGCACTATAAACCCATGTACAGTGAAGTCTTCAGTGAAAGATGTAATGTACTTTAACACCTCAGATTCTGTGGCAGTTCTTGGTAACTTAATGTGAGTGGCTTTGATCCTAATCTCCTCTGTAGCCTTCAGCTTCATATTTATATAAAGATTGGAATCATCTCTGTCGCCAACCTGTAACATTGCCAGGCCTAGTGTGAAACCAGGTACTTGCTCCTTTATCTCAGTGACCTGGTTCTTCAGTTGCTGCCTTATTTGTGTGGAGACCTCCTTCCCATTCAAGATTTCTGCCAGTGCCATGACCTTTACCAGTCCATTACCCATGATGGGTACCGCCAAAATCAAGGTTTGCCTCCCTTTACTGCTGCGTGGGACATGAACCAAAAACTTGATCTAATAATTTAGCACAAAGAAAGAAAAAGATAATTATGAAATAAAAATTAAAACATGCCAAAGAGATCAAAGAATGGGGAGAAGGAAATAATGGAAGTGGTAACAGAAGAAAAAGCAAGAAATAAGAGCTTATCAGATTGTTCAGCAGGACTAAATGAAAAAGGGGTATTATGTAGATACATCATGGCAAAGTGTCACTAGGATAAGAATTTGAAAGAGCGGGGCATGGGGAAAGGATACCTACAAGGTACATTAAATTAATGAATACCAAGATTCTCATAAGCAACAGTAAATTTTAAAACTTTAATTAAAAAAGAACTTTAGTAAACTAAGAACAGATGATAACTTCATTAATTCACAACTTTATCAACCTCTAGAAAACTATATCAAACATTATACTTAATGGTAAAACACTTAAATTATTTCTTCTGTAGTTTTAAATTTCAAAAATATCACATATATGTTTTCATTCTAAATTGATATAGATCTGTATAAACATTTTGAATCACTGTATGGTATTTCATTATATGCATGGATATATTCTAAATTACTTAATTAGTCCCTCTTTAATAAGGATTGATTGTTTCTTATTTATAATCAATAAAGTCTACTTCAATGAACATTGTAGTTGAAATTTCTCACATCCTCTCTGATTGAATATCATCAATATCTTTAAACTTGACTGAATTAATGATTGAAAAATAAATCTTGTAGAGTTTTAAAAGTATTCTTTAAAAATTGCTAATGAAACTAAAAATCATCCTGTGTTTATTCATTCAATAAATAGTGCCAGCTCTCTGCCAGGTCTGTTCTATAAACTTGACACATGTCCATTGCTGCATCAAACAGACGCAGTTCGCAGCCCTTGTGTGTTCTGTGTATTTCATTTTTTATTAGCAGTTCACTAATCTACTGAACTGTTCAAGTTGTTCTTTTTGTTTTTTAAAAAGTTTTATGCATTAGAATTTTTAAATTACTTAATTACATTATTGTTTAATGCCATAATTACAACCAATTTAATATCTGTTTATATTTTAGCTTTTGTAGTGTTTTTGTGGGGTTTTTAAAATTTTTTTTGCATCTCCGTAAGGTATACCTTTCAATGTTTCCTTGTATTTTTATTCCTACCAATCTGATGATTACAGAAATACTCATCCATATTTTCTTCTCATGTACTTATAATTATTACACTTTTAAGTTAAAAACTTACCAAAAAATACACAAAACGGACTTTCTATCTGGCTGGCCTAACCTAAGAATTGTGTGTACCGTGAATAATGTTCACTGCATTGTTTGGTAATGAAAGTGTGGTTTTTTACCTATTAAAGGGTATGTGTTATTCCTGCATCAAACTATCCCTGTATCAAAACATGGTGATGTCAGCAGAATTGTTTCAAGTAACCTAAGTCAAAATGTTCTTAGAAGCAGAATCACTGCCTTTAGAATAAGGTCTAAATTCTTAAGAGACCCCTTGGTCTTGCACCAATTCCACTGCAGCTTCCTGAACAGGCCCTCTCTCCTGCACCCCTCAGCACGCATTGTTCCTGTGTGCCCTGGGTTTCTTCTCTATCTTCGCTTGACTGACGCCCACAACACTTCAGACCTCAGCTTCAAAGTTGTCTACTTGGGAGGAAGCTGACAGTCAGTTAATACATATTTATTGGACCAACTAGTAAATGCCAGTTCTTCTTTGATCACCCTTCTCCTCTCAGCTCCTCAGCCAAGGGTGGCAAAGTGCCACTCTCATGTGTGGTCATATTATCCATCACACCACATTATAATGCCCTCAGTACTTCACTGTAACAACTACAAGGGAGTAAGCACCTTGTCTTGTTCATGAAGGTATCCCCAGCTACTGACATATAAATCAAAGTGGATATGAACCAAACATTAAACCAATAGGGACCAGGAGGAAAATGTGAGACAGTTTAATTTCCTAGAAAATCAACAGATCAAGAGAAAATATACCCATACCAGAGAGACCCATGCTATATTTGACTTAGAATTCTAACACAGGCTTTGAAGTCAGAAAAATGTATTTCAACTTGTGGTAACATTGGGTTCTACCTCTATGACCTTGGACAAACAATTTTTCTCAACTCCAGTTTCCTTGTCTATTAATTGATGTAATGCATACACTCCCCATGTCTTAAGATACCATTTCTTGAGCTCTTTTTATGTGCCACCCATTGAGATTATTTTATTAATTATGTTACCTAGTTTAATCTTCCTGCAGATACTATTATTGTCCACAACAATAAATTGAAAAATCCAAGGACATTGAGTCCAGATGAGGACATTGGATAGGCTTACTGAGAGTAGTAAGAGTGATTAGAGGTAATTTAGTGTACTCTAAAAGTTTAAAAGGTTAAATGAGTTAACCGAGTTCACACATCTTGAAAAAAAGCAAAGCCATGATTCTGACCCAGGACAGCCCCAAACCTGAGCACATCACTGAAACATTGTTTAAGACTTATTCAATTAGCGCAAGACATTTATAAGTGGCTGGGCTTTGTAAACTGTCAAGCACATGGGAAAACCTGGTCATGAGGAGGAACTCATCTGCAGGTCAAAGAAGGCAGCAGCAGTATCTGAATGTGAGTTTGCCTTCAGGGAGGAATGAATGCCTGAGATTTCAGATCTGATCCAAGTTCAATGTGTCTAGCCCAAGGTTATTTTTGATTCAAGGCCACCGTGTGCTGGTTTCTATCAACACTGAAATAAACACCACTTTGTAATCTGCACCTTTTATTAATGATGTGACTCGCTTAATGAGGGCTTTGCTGACTCACATCAATCTTCCTTCTAGAAGAGGCCTATCAAGGAGTTGTGGGCAGCTGCCAGCTGGGTCTCCCCTGCATTCCCATTTGGCAAAAACCGGCCTCTTTGCAAGCATCTCCTCCATCCAGCAGAGGGGAAGGCATGAACTCTCAAGACTCAGGATGGGCACAAAAACGCACATGAGTTTTAAGGGCTATTTTATTGGCTTTCTCTGGACATTATTTTTTTTATTTTATGTTATTTATTTTATTTTTTATTATTTTATTTTATTTTACTATTTTATTTTATTTTATTTTGTTTTGTTTTGTTTTGTTTTGTTTCGGGCAACCAAACAACCATGGATGAATTCTTCTAACAACCTGATCATAAAATATTCTCCAAGTGGGCAAAGGTACTAATCAAAATTGTGAAGGGAACAATCTGAGTAAGGAAAGAACAAAATGAGATGTGGAAGATTTCTTATTGCACAGTTGCTCTGTTTTGCATCCTAGGCTGACTCTGCCATAATGATAACATATGAATTAGCATTGTCATTATGGAATGGTCATATGAGAAGGCAGCATGGTTTCCCCAGATTCTGTTAATCTGTGATTCTGCCTATGTATAACCGCATACTGACAATTTTCTCCTAAGGAACTGCTTTTTGTTTGTTGTGACAATAAGAGCCTTTACCCAATCCACTAGTTCTTAGGTCTAGTTATTTCCACTGTCCACATAGAGTTCTGGGCAAGCAGCTCAGGCCAAACTGCTCAGGACAGCCCATGCTCCTTGTTTTACACGGAGATGCTGGCTGCACCTCCCTTCTTCCCACGCCGTGAGTAGCACGTCAAGTTTGGGAGCTTCTGGATAATGGTGCCATCTTGAAGACCAACTCCCTTCCCCTTCTTACCACTGCAGTCCTGACTGAACTGATGAAGAGAGCCCCAAAACAGGGAAGAAGTCTTTCTAAGTATGGCATCAATGGGAGGGTGCTACTGAACTGTGAGGATATAAACTACACAGAACATGAAGGTGAAAGATAAGGATAGCCAGGGCACAGTGGTAGCTCATCTTTTTCGGAAAGCAATTTGGGCCTCAGAAGATACATGTAGGAAAACCCTGGTTGCTCTTGTGTTATTTTGGTTC
Source organism: Anoura caudifer (assembly GCA_004027475.1). Taxonomy (NCBI): domain Eukaryota; kingdom Metazoa; phylum Chordata; class Mammalia; order Chiroptera; family Phyllostomidae; genus Anoura; species Anoura caudifer. The sequence goes on along the minus strand of PVKU01012155.1, from coordinate 7,857 downwards.
CTTCTAGGTTGAGGGAGGTTGCAAGTGATGAAATGCTGAAAGGCTCAAAGGGAATGCTCCATGCAGGGCACTCTCTTCACCATGGTGAGCCGCTGGGATGGAAGGCTTCCGTGCAGTGCAGAGTGTGGGAATTTCCATAAGCAGCCACATCACTGCCCCAACATGATGTGTGGTAGTCCCTAGACAGAAGTCATGTGGAATTCACAGTTGGTTTCACCAGAACACCTGGGCATGAAGCCAGAAGCCAGAAGCCAGAAGCCAGCAAAGGCAATGAAAATATTATGGCTGGTCTCTCCAACTGCATTGTACTAACTGGGGTCCACCACTCCCACACAGCAGTTGGTTGGGTACAGAGAAGAAAGACTTCGAGGAGTCACCCTGCCACATCGTGGTGTCTGAAGCATTGTCCATCCCCATTGGGCTGTTTGGCTTCTGAGCTGGTAATTAGCCACCCAGGTTAAGATTGAAGAGGAAGACCCTGCGGGAAGGGAGGAAACATATGGAAGACCTGGACAGTATCCAAACAGAATGAAAATAAGAGAAAGGCAGTATTGCACTCCAGAGATAGTGGAAGAATTAGGGGGCATTATAGCAGACAAAATATGGGTATGTTGCCACCTCTTGCATTTCTCAGCAGTGCCCCTCAAGAGAGAGATGAGCTTCAGCTCCCAGCTAGCCAGCTTGGCAGCCAGGTGGAAGGGAACACAGCTCTCCCAGGAGAGGCGTTTTCTTCCCAAGGTCTTTGATCTAAGTTGATTGAGAGTTTGTTAGTATGAAGCCTTGCAGGGATGAAAACAGAACAATTTCTCCTAACCTCTGAGCTGAAGCAGTTTTAAATTGTGACTTGAAGCTCTGGACTTAGAAAGAGGTAAAATCCACTTTCACATCACTTTAGAAACATCTTCCATTAAGGGTTCCCTGCCAGAGGACATGTCCCAGGCTGATGGGAACAGTCAGGGTCCCCAGGAGAATCACTGAAGCCTGTTGAGAGGAGGGCTGGGAAGAGCACAGAAACAATTAAACAAAAGACTTCGCTTGAAATGGTAATGGCACAAGATCTTTGGCAGTGCTGCTTGTACATGGAACAGATGAGAAGCAGATTAACAGCACAGCTACTAAAATACTGAGGAAATTGTCTTCAATGGTATTGCTAGCTAGGCTACACTGCTTAAGAAACTCCCAGCCCTCAGCCCTGCACCACAGGAAGAAGGCCAAAAGGATACACAGTGTCCACGGACAGCAACCTCTCCAAAGTCCACCTCTGCTGTGACCCCAGGGACAATGAGCAGATAGCAGGACTGAGGTTATGAGATGGGACACCTAGCATTCCAGCTCACCTACAGAAGCTGACACTGCTATTTCTCTTTAGTGACTTGGGTCATTTTTATAGATTGAACAGGGCCTGGGAAGGAAAGAACTAGAAACACACAGCAGTCACTGGTCAGTAACTATGCTGTGCTTCCAATTTTCCTGTCTTATTTTCCTCTCTAAAAATGTGTTCATTTGATTTTCATATTACTTTTTCACTGATGTAGCTTAAGTATAGGGGGACAGAGCCCTTGGGTTTTAGGTTATAACATAGCCATAGGAGCCATTCTAGACTTAATAGTCAGGGTTGTACTTCATCCAGGGGTCATGGAATTTGGGTTGGATGCACCAGCCAGGTAGGACCTGGGACTATTTCTCTGCAGGAGAAGAAGGTGAATATGTAAGGGAAAACAACGTGTACATTCAGGCGGTCAAAATGGCAGATGGGAAGAGACGAAGCTCACCCAGCTAGCTGGAAACAACCGTGATGTGATGCTGTCTTGGCCTGTATCCCCTGGGAGAAATCCTTCTCACTTACATGCCCAAGTTGCACTGCTGGCTGGCCAGTTTAGATCTGGCTCCCCACTCCTAGGACCACTGTGCCCTAGTGGTTGAATCACAAGGCCGTGGAATGTTAGAACTAAAAAGAACATTACAATTGTCTTGCCCTGTCCCTAAATTTCACCAAAAGGAAGAACTAGAGTTCAGAAATGCAGAGTGACTCCCGACATCACAGAGCTGCATTATGGCAAACCGTGGCCTAGAAAACTTAGTTCTCCCGGTACCTGGGCCTGAGAGCTTTCCCACCACCTCACCATCTCCAACCGAAACACATCCATTCTAAATGGTCATTCCTGGCATACGCCAGGCATTCTCTTCTGCAGCTTTCACAATAAAGAGGCTCTCAAACAGGAAACACTGGAAGGATTTGGGGGGCAAATGCTGGCTTTGAGCTGAATTTGCTATGTGGCTGCAGCTGAGCCATAAAGCAATTTGGTTTTGGCAGCCCCCTTTTTTGAATTCAAATTTGCAAGTAAAGTAATAAAGTATAACAGAAGCTTCCTTTGATTTAAGGCTTCTGGGGGAGAGCCTTGAGTTAGATCTGAGTTGTTTATTTAAATCAGTGAATGGAACTTTAACAGAACAGCTAATAAACAAACCCTGCCCAAGGTCATGCCAGGCTCCCTGGGACCTGAGGTGTTGGATCTGAAATTCAGCCAAAGAGACCAAGGCCCCATTGGTCTCACAAAATTCTCCAGTGGTCTTCAGGATCCCTGTGGGGTCTCAGCTTTGGAATGCCTTCTGAGAAGCCAGGCCTTGGGAGGGGGTGGCAGCAAGAGGATATTTATTTTATCCCCTCTAGAAGGAGGGACAGCCAAGGGATGCTGCCAGCCAGGGAGGCCAGCACCCTACAGTGCTGAGGCACGTAGCAGCCTCTTTGAGATCACAGGCCCATCCTCCAAGGCTGCCATATTCTCCATAGGATGCAATGGAAGAATAATAAGACTTCAGACACAGTCCAGCTGACATTTAAATTGATTTTTTAAGACTTTTACCTTTGATTTATAATTATTGGGTAGGCAAAAAGTTCATTTGCTTTTTTTCCTTAAGATGGATTAAGATTTAATTTTTTGAAAAGATGGCTCTAGTAGTGTTTGGTTGTCTTCTTTCAATACAATTGTTAGATTGTACTGTGACAGTTGTCCTATCAGCTTGCTTTTAAAAGAACTTACCAAAATTGGTAAATTTTTGCTCAGCCATTTTAATATTAAAGATAGAAGAAAATATGAACATTTTCAGCATATTATGCTTCATTATTTCAAGAAAGGTAAAAATACAACTGAAACACAAAAAAGATTTGTGTAGTATATGGAGAAGGTGCTGTGATTGATCAAATGTGTCAAAATTGATTTGTGAAGTTTTGTGCTGGAGATTTCTTGCTGGATGATGCTCCATAGTCAGGTAGACCAGTTGAAGTTGATAGCGATCAAATCAAGACATTAACTGAGAACAATCAATGTTCTACCATGTGAGAGATAGCTGACATACTGAAAGCAACCAAATCAATAAAGTTATTGGTGAAAAAGAAAAATATGTCTTTTTTTTTACAGAAAAAAAACTGAATGGGTTTTTTTGGCAACCCAATACGTTCACATAAGGACATAGTAGTGGCCCTCTGACCTTAGAACGACTCTTGGCCCATCAGAGATTTTTCTCCCTAAAGCTTCTATTCCTGCTGCCCCTTTTTATGCAAAATTGTCTTCTTTCTCCTTCTTCCTGTATTTCAAGATTGAGGTCAGAAATAACATCTTTCATGTTTTCTTCTTTTAACAACTCAGGAAAGAGTGAACTTTCTCTCTTCTGCTTCCTAAGGGACTTGCTGGACCTGTGGCTTGCCATTATAATGTATCTTCTAATATTGTCTAGCTCTGAACACAATTTTCTCTTTCCCATATATTTTATCCACAATGAACGCTCAGTAGAAATGATGGGAAGCAGGGAGAATGTCATCATAGTGATGGAGAGCTGGTCTCATCCCAGAGAAAGTGAGGGAGGTTGAGGCGTGTTGCTGTGTTACAGTGCCATAAAGATCCATCTCCATTCACAAAATGAGCTCTGGATGTTATTTTTTGTTTTGTTTTTGGCAAGATAGATGCACCTTAGAGCTTAATTCTATTGCTTTTGCCTTTTAAAACAAGGTGGAAAGCCCCAGCTGATGTAACAATTGCTTATGACTTTCCTTTGCAGTATTTTTATGAAAGCAGTTTTACTAATAGGCTGTTTACAGTCACTTCCCTTTCACAGCTGGCCCCAGAGTGAAATGAAAACAAAAAATGATACCCAGGGGTTTATCAATTTTTCTCCCTTATAAACTGTTAGTGTTTCTCAGCAGGAGAAGTTCACAATCCCCAATTTATAACTCCTTTCATCAGGATTTGTCTGCCCAGGTTGGCTCACCACATGGAAAAGGCCCAGAGCCCTACGGCAGAGGCCAGTTCCCCTTGCTGAGCCTGGTGACATCGTCATCATTGGGTTGGCGCAACAGTTGGGGGTCTGTGGTCCATGGAGCATTGGAGCCTCACGGAGAGAAATGAGGACACTATCCTGAAGTGGACTAATGGGGATTCTGAAAAGCAGAGGGATTTTGTCCCCCTCTCTTCATGTTTCCTTAAGTTTATTTTTATTTTTTCCAAGAAAAACCTCTGGTACGATACTGAGTATACAGGAAGTAGGGATCAGTGTGCCAGCAGCACCTAAAATTTGAAGCCAAAGCAAAGAAAGTGAAGGGGCAGGGGCACAGACTAACTGGGAAGGAAAGCATGATGCAGAAAGCAAAGGCAACATGTCAGATTACCTCACTGATCTGAAGAGAAGGCCATAGCCAAATCCCATCAGGGCGGCATGTAGGCTGAGCTATGGCAAGAGTCGTCACCTCAGAGCTAGGTAAGTGGCAGGAAGGAGTTTGTGCAAGAGGCCTTTTCATCCTTTAGACATGTGCCTTGTTAAACAATACAAGACCATACTTAGGATTTGGTTTTATGATCTTTTATCCGTTTAAAATTTTATTCAATATTTATTCATTTATTCAAAAATGAGTACCAACTACAGACTGAGTTAACAATAAAACAATCTCTCCACTCATGACACTTTCACTCTAATGCTAAGTTTGAGTTTTAATACATTATCCCACTAATTAGCTGTGTAAAGGAGGGGTCATCCCCAAATCAGTTCACATAGCAGAAGCAGGAAGGACCGTCTTGCAGAGGTTCCATTGAGTCTGAGGCGTAAAGGATGAAAATATTGAGGCAGAAAAAGAGGTAGATAGAAAAACAAATGCTATGTGAAGAAAGGTTCCTAACACTAAAAGAAGCTTATTGAGTTAGAGAGAAAGAAAAGGCCAATATGATCAGAGCAAGTGGCTTAAGACAAGGAGTTGGTAGGGGATAGTCATTCAGGGTCCTCTAATTTGTGTTGAGGATAATGGATGATACCTAAAAGGCAGTGGGAAGTTATTGAAATTTTTTACATAGCAAGAGATGATTAGATATGTGTGTTATGAATATTACTCCATCTAATCTATGAGAAATGAATCTAAGGGAGAAAAGAGCACTGGGAAGTTACTATGGTGGTTTGAGGATAAATGGTAGTTCACTCATTGTAGGATGTTAGCTTGGGCTCTGGTGACAGCAGTGGAGTTGCAGAGAGTGGAGATTTAAGTGAGATAAGCCAATCAAAGGAAGACAAATACCAGACTTTCGCGGGGCCAGGGTTCCAGACTCCCCTCCTCGTCACCCATAGTCCATTTATATTTCTGCATCTCTGCCGCCTCTGAGACCCGAGTACCTGCTGGGTGCTAGGCATGGTGCCAGGTGGCCCGTGCAGAAACTTCTGGAATTTGGAGCTCAGTCTCTTGTAGAGACTGTGATAATATAAGCCCCCGCTGCTAGTGGAATTGTGAACCCCAGAGAAAAGGTGGAGATTGTGGAGAGTTCAGAGTGCAGACCAGCAATGGGTGAAAAACTGGGCCAATTTTCAATGGAGCACAGCAAACAGACAACAGAAACACAGCATATTTGAAAACAGGTGATCAAAAATTGCAGTGGACATTGAAAAACCAGACGGTAAAGAGAGTACTCCAGCAGCACGGAGACCAGGGCAGGGGCTGAGATCCTGGGCCAATGCTGGCCATAAGACTCTAGGGAGGGAACTGGATCAACTGCTCCCTGATCAGCCAAACAGGGTCTCGGCAGCACCGGGATAAGCCTGGTTGCTTGAAATCTCACAGAGAGGAGTTAAGATCTCATAGCCCTGGGAGGACTGAGCATTGGAGCTCGCACTTTTGTCTAAGCCCATGTGCCATTGTAAACAGCTGTGCAGGGATTGTTCACACCAGTGTGCCACTGAGAGACCTGTGGTGCAGTCGCTGGGCGCCTCTGTGGTCTCTCAGCCCTGGCGCGAGCACTCACACCAGCAGGGAGCAGCGATATGGTCTTTTGGCGCCATTGCGTCATCGGAGACCTGAGTGGGCTGCTGGGAGATCTTAGACACCAGTGTGCAACCTGCGTGGGGGTCGATTCGTGCTCGCAGGACAGTTGGCACCTGTGCAAGGAAGGCTGAAAGATCATCAGTGCTTGCGAGCACGCGACCACAGTAGGCGCCTGTGCCGCAGGAGACATACCCGAGGCCCTGTGTGGAGAGACCTGGGCTAGCTCTGAGGAGAGTAGGCCAAAGAAAACTGAGTGCTGAACAAGGAGAAAAACAATACGGTCACCCCTTGGCCACTGCAGTCATCAAGGCCAGAAACCCAGCTTGGCAAGATTGATAACAGCAAGAATTAGTGGTTTTGGCGTTTTTCAGTTTTTTTATTTTTTGTGTTTTTTTCTTTTTCTCTTTTTTATTATTAAGTTTTCATTATTTTGATCTTTTTTACTCCTCAACTCCTTTTTGCTTCTCATTACTTCTTTCTTGTTTTACTCCTTCTTCCTTTCTTTCCAAGCTTATCTCTTCTTCCTTTCTCTTTTTTCTTCTTTTCTTTTTCATTCTGCTTTTCTTTATTCTCTTTTCATTTTTTAATTTCCTTTTCCTTCTTTTCTTTTTTCCTTTTCTTCTCTTTTCTCCTTTTAAACACATACAAGTGAGACAAAAACAAAACAAAACAAAACAAAAAAACCCCTGGAACTGTGGAAAGACCAGAGTTGGTCCCAAAGAGGGGGATTTCAACAGCTGAGACACTGGAAGCCATGAACACCAGGATACCCAAAGGAGACAGCACCACTGAATCTCACAGGCATTCTACCACAGAAGTTCACACCATAAACCCAGGGAACCAGAACAAATCAATTTAAGAAGCTGAGGCTAACAAGAAGAGTCTCACAAACAATGGGAAGACAAAAAAACAATCCCCAAATGAAAGAAAAGAAGGAAGCCTGAGAAAGAATGCTAAGTGAAATGGAGGCAACTCAACTATCAGATTTTGATTTCAAAGCAATGGTTGCCAGGAAGCTCCAAGAGCTCTCAATGAGCAACCAGAAACTACAGGGAAGCTACAAGGAACTCACTGCAAACTATATCAACATGAAAAAGGAAATAGAAACTATCAACAAGGGCCAGGAGAAAATGAAAAATACAATTTCTGAACTGCAGAACACAGTGGAAGGAATGAAAAGCAGAATTGATGAAGCAGAAGATCGGATCAGCGAGTTGGAGGACCAAGTAGAAAAAAGCATCCAGAAAGAGCAAGAAAAGGAAAAGAGGCTCAGAAAAAATGAAGAGGGATTAAGAGAAATACAAGACAATATGAAACGTAATAATATCCGTATAATAGGGATACCAGAGGGAGAAGAAGAATTGCAAGGAATAGAAAACCTATTTGAAAAAGTAATGATGGAAAACTTCCCTAATTTGATGAGAGAAAAAGTCACACAAATCCAGGAATCACAGAGAGTCCCAATCAAGAGGAACCCAAAGAGGCCCACTTCAAGACACATCATAATTAAAATGACAAAATTCCAAGACAAAGAGAGAATCTTAAAGGTAGCAAGGGAGAAA